>JZKD02S1880755.1:0-20599 GCA_000966675.3 Picea glauca | reverse complement strand
AAAAAATCTAGATGCAATTCTACCAGGCAAAGTCCTCAACGGAAGATGATTTTCAATCTTTAAGTAATATGAATCATTTTCAATATGTATGTCATTTATATTTATATTTGTGTTAAAAAATTATGTGCTTGGCTTGCAGGTTAGGTGGAGCTGGAGCTGGAGTTGGAACTTGGCCCTCAGGCCCAGATTTATCTAATTTTATCTAATTTCTGGGTGGGTACAGTTCCATTTCTAAATTGGGTAGGTGGGTAGGTAGGCCCTTAAGTCTCCAGTGCTTCAAACTGAAGATTTGATACCATGTGTAGAGACTGTAAAATACAAAATTTGATACAAGTTGACATATAATTCCTTTCAATTTGCATAAATAATTCAATCACCAGCATATAAGAAAAATATTCAGCAGAGATTAAAATCTATCTACAGCATTAAATAGCTCATCCATTCATAATTAAAAACAATACTTTCTTCTGATGCTAAATCTCGATGCTTGGGTTGGTCCAATGGTGAAGTTGAAACTATGTCAAACACTGCCCAAAACCGTGTTTCCTCGCTGCCAGCTAGGAGCAGCCTGTCCGGCTTCCTAGCTCTAGGATACCATAAGGATATCTTGGCCCCCGTGCCCAAAACCCCCAGCAAACTGGTGCCCCCTTCTCCTGATTCACCAAAGTCCACCAAAATCAAAATCCACACACCCAAAAATCCCCACAGAGAAATCTCCCACAGAAATATATCCTCCTCCCCCCAAAAGAATGATCCCTCTTCCTGTAAGACTCCTCTCGTCATATCCCTCCTTCACCGACTCTTTCTCCCTCATTAATTTCCTTATCCCTTTATTCATTATCTTATCCCCTTATTTAATGTCTTATCCTCTTATTTAATGTCTTATCCTTTAATTTAATGTTTTATCCTCTTATTTAATGTTTCTTATCCCCTCCGTATATGTAAGTCTTTAATAAATTAAATTATTAACCCCTTTAACTTATTACCCATGTCATTGAATGTGATATGTAATCAATTAATTAATTAATTAATCAAAAGTTATAAACAATTAATTAATAAATAAATATTTAATTAATATTATTAATGCTAATCAATATTTAATTAAAACCATATTAGGACAATTAATTATCAAATTAATTATAATTAATAATCCCTATACATCTATTTAAGCAGGTTTGTTACACTTCAATCAAGCTTCTTACAGGAACATAGCATCAAAATCCTACTCCGCAAAAGACAAGAGATCTTCACGCACCTCGCCAGATCCTCCTTCCCTGAGCTAGGGTATAGCACAAATCATTTACACAGTCTCTTACAGTCACTTGCACTTAGACTTGCAAGTATTCACACAGCGTGCATAAAGAATTTACACTTATCACTCACACTTAGCACAACATCACACAGATGTTTTCCACCCCCCCGCCACACACACACACCTCCTCACTTTTCCTAGGTCTCTATTTATATATTACAAATGGGGACTAAACATGGGTAAACCCATGGGCCGACATCCCCATACCCATTACGTAAGCCCAAAACCCAAAAATGCCCTAAAAGGGGGCTAAGATCCCATGATATCCTGCTTCAACTTGTGCTCTGACTTTGACAGCCTATCGAAGTCCCAAAATAGGTCAAACTTGACCAAGGATCTCCAAAACTTGGTCAAGGGCCAATAGGCCCCCAACACTCACCTGTGAATCGTCCCAAGTCACTATGGTCTGGGTAGATCTGCCTCAAAATCCTTGAGCTTGGCTCAAGCTTCTTCGACCTATTGTTGCACCAAGGCTTCTTGATCGTTGAACTCTTGGATAACTACTTCATTCACAGGTCCCTCTAAGCGTTGTTTGACTAAAGTGACTACTTTTTCTAGCTCTACTCCTCATCCTTCAATCTCCTCAAACAGTTGACAAGATGCATCCTGGACTGGATGGAGCCTCTGAGTCACTTCCGTGACTTTGTTGTGTATGGTATGGACCTGTTGTTGACCAGTGCGTTATTCCTTAGATCGTTTCATTCTCTCAAGTGTAGACAAGAGCTTCAATTGTGCATGTACCATTGTTTCTTGTTTCTTTGCCACCTGGAGTTAGGACTCCAATGTCTTCAATTCAGGGTCTTCAGTAAGATGCTCATAAGTCTGTGCACTTCTATTGCTAAGATGTTGACATTTCAAAGCTAATGTTCTAATCCGGTCAACTGTGCTCCGGGCAGTGGCTTCTCTTTGGTCCTGCATGTCCTGCAGGGTACTTGGCACTAACTGTAGCTCTAGATCTGTTATTCTTTGTTGAAGATGCTGAATGGATTCAGTAAGCTTCGCTACTTGATGCTCTATTGGGTCTTCCAACTTTTTCTCTAAGCTCGTCACAGAGTGGAGTGCTCTGCAGACTGCTTCTTTTACTCCAACCTGCTCGGAAAGTAGCTATTCCTTCTCTCGTTGGATTTGTGCTTTCTCTTCTTTGAATTTTGACTAGAGGCCAACCTTCTCTTGTTGCGCAATCCTACGTTGCTCTATCACCGCTTATTGTACTTGCTTCAGGGCCACCTTGGCCTGTTCCTTTTCTTCTTGGTCATGACGAAGTCGAGCTTCGATTGCACCGACTATTCTGTGGAGTTGGGCAGGCTCGTCTCCCAACTCTGGTTCTTCTTATGGTGAGGGCGTAGTGGACACTGCGCGGCCGGAGTGAAGGGCTTGTTGAACTCCTCTCGGCTCTGTCTCAATTCTATCATACATGGCTTCTTGTTTGGCTTCACTTTTCTGCAAAATGTCCTACAAGGTGTCTGATACAGCTGCAATGATGAATTCGAATTCATTGAGCATGAGCATAGTCTTCAACTTGGTCTTACTAGCTCTGGAATTATTCCATGAGATAGATTTCATGGGAGAAACCTTTCTTTTCTAAGATGGATCAGTCTCATCAACGGTATCCCTAGGCGGTGTGACTTTGCCTTACTTCTTTTGATCTTCTTTCCCATTGTTCTCTTCTTTATCCACTTTTTCGTTACCTCCTGGTCCAGGTGATTATGAAGTAGGTTCTTCTTATGCACTGCTTAGGTTTTGTACCTCTTCTATCTTCTTCTTTCTGTTGGTTCCAGGTGTGTCATGTTCTTCGCAAGTGGCCTTCGGGCTTCCGATTAGTTCAAGATCAGAAAATTTTGTAGGTTCAATAGGGATAAGGAGCTCTGCAGGCCGATCCTTAGTTATTTCTTCTAGGTCCTCTTATGTGAGCTTATAGTATGACTAAAGTTCTTATTTACTGTCCTCTTCGCGCGCAGTGATATCAGTAAAATTTCGATCTGCGCAGAACTTCATAAGGGGCCTGAACTGGTGTAGGGTGTTTGGTGTCATACAAGGGATAGCCTCAATGGCCCTCTTTTATTGTAGATAGTAGTTATGGAATATTCCATTCAACTGCCATTGTTTTCCCATATCGCTTGAATACCAAAGCGTGGTGAACTTCGCAGCGAGTCGCTCGAATGGTTCAATGTCAGGGAAGGTCGCACCTTTCAGCATCTCCCAAGTTGTAAACACGATGAGGATCAGGAGACAACTAAAGTGGAACTCATAGCCTTAATCCTGAGCTTCACAGAAATCCAATTCTAACTGGTTGACTAAGAACTTTTCCCAATTCATTTGTAGTCCTTCTATGCATTTTCCAGCAAGGCCAACAATGAACCCTATGACCTGTGTAGGTCTGTTCTTTCTCACTAGCTTCCCTACGATCAGCTGGCATGCCAGGTGCATTGTTCCATTCTGGATGGAGGCAACCTTGTAGCCTCGCGTCCCCTTTTCTACATTGCCATAGGTATCCTTAATCCTCCATGCCAGGGCGCAATATGCAGCCTTCCCTGGGTAGAAGTCTTGCGGTTTTGGTCCCTGCATGCTCAATCCAGTGATCCTATGGATCAGCATTGGGTCAGCGATGATGCGTTTGTATAGCCATAGATAGTTTTCATGGTAGCATGACAATAGGATCTTAATGCACGCGTTAACTTCTTGGTGCATTCCAAAATGTGGTATCTTCATCACGTTCAAGATAGCGAACTGCACGAGGTCCATAGTTCATGGTTGGGGGATTATCCTCGAGTTCTTCCCCTTCGTCCTAGTCAAGTACATGTGAGGGGAAAGCATGTTGTGGTTCTTTTGATCCCCTAGGTTGAAGTCCCTGAATTTTAATGTCATGATCTTGTCTAGCTGGGTTCGAACTACACGTAACCCCTTCGGGAGGTATGCAGTAACCAGGGTGTAATCGAAGTCCCTTGGGACACTGTCACGACTCACCGCGTCAGCCATGGTCGGGATGTAGTCAGGCAGGATAGAAGGGATCATATTCGCATTTTCCAAGTCATCTCAATTTTTGGTTCTTTTCTTGGTTGCAGCTCAGGATGGTCCATATCCGCGAGCAGTCGACAGAGAGGCTTGCACTCCTCTCGTTGATGAAGCTTGAATCCATGCGGACATTACTTTTTCAGCCATTATATAGATTAATACTTCTTCTATGAACTTTTCAACTATGTTGAGTTCATCCAACATACACGCTCGATATCAAATACTCAGGTCGATGAAAAACCATTCAATATAATAAAACAGGTGGTGGAGTCTTAGTAAACATAGCACAAAAATAATGAGTTCTCTCGTTGGCGCGGATACTATTTTAAAAAGTATTCTCAGTGCAACAGTCGATGGAATAAGTAGATAGTGGTATAACGAATCTCTCCAATGGGTGAGAAGTCTTCATCAATGTAGTTATGTCTGTTACGGTGCAGTCCTAATGGCCCGATGGTGAGATTTTTGGCCATAATTGTTGTTCTAACCATTCGAGGGTGTCAGTCTAACAGTTATAATTCTTCCAAAGGTCATATCACTCTGCCATGGCTAAGTTCCCCTTGGAAATGTTCTGATACCTCGGCAAAGTTCCATTTTTTCAAACCTACCTTCTATGAAGTCTCCTCCGGAACCTCCTACAACTTTTATAGCTTTGCTCTCTTCTTAATGAGATTTCTAGCTTTCTTCCCTGTGATCTGCATCTTGGTATTCCTCTTTCCAGGGATGAATTTAAGGATGGAAATTTATTTTAAAATATAGAAACCTTGGTGAATCTTACTAATCCTTCATATGCCAACTATAAATGTTTGGCGATAGTTTCGTAAAAATATTCAAATTTATAAGGATTTTATATAGTTTTTATAAAGTTTTGGCGATTTTTAAGGTAAAATAATTGTATCCTATAGAATTTGGGTGAATCATTTTTAAAATAACGAATCTTTTTTTTGAAAAAAACATGGAAAATTAGCCCATGAACAAAATTTAGCCCCTAAAATCATCGTTGCCTCTTTCCATTCTGATTCTTATCTATACTCAACATAGTAACTCCATGCTGATGAGATTCTATCATAGGGCTCAAGGGTAATACTTTTTTTCTATCTGGGGTAGGTGCTCTACTTTCCTGTATGGATAGGTTCTTCAAGTTTTCCTGTGTTTTTTTAGCTTCGACAATATGGTCTCTGGTCCTAATTTGCTTTGACTTGTCCCCCTATTCTTCTATCAAGTGCGTTATTCTCCTAGTCATGAAATATTTTAATTCTTGTTTTTTCTATTCTAAGGCCTCTTCTTCTTTTCTCTGGATCTGATCTCTCTCAATCCAAGGTTTTCCTAATAACATATAAAATGGGGCGTTGTTCTCAACGAATTTAACAACCTCAAATTCTTCCTCTATCTAAGTTTCATGAGCACGCATAGAGGTCCGGGTAAGTCTTCCACATAGGGTTATCATTTTTCCTCTAAAGAATCCTATTCCTTCTAATGAAGGAACCATAGCGGGCTTTCCCAAAATTTTCCAAGTACTTTCTGTCATGAGATTCACCTGTGTTTCCTCATCCAGAACATAGTCTATGTCAAAGTCTCCTATTCTTGTTTCAATGCACTCTTTATCTTTGAATATCTTTGATAAGTTGATATCTCTGTGGTCATTCAGGGTTTATTTCATTCGTAGTAATACAGCCTCTAATTCTTTCTGGGGTTCTACCATGGTCTTAGTTTCTTGGCCTTTCTCATGGTTTTCTAGTCTCATATTCATTATTTCAACCTTATAAAACATTCTAGGGCAATCCAAAACTTCATGGTCCATATCTTTACAACAAAGACAACTAGGTCTTCTATCAGGGCAATTCTTAGTAAGATGGCCTGGTCTTCTGCAACTGTAAAAAAGAGTTAATCCTCTCTTTCTCTTAAATGATCCCCAAATTTTTCTGTACTGTGCACTAGGGTCACAGTAATTAACCTGCAAAAAATTCTTCCTAGGATCCTGCATCCATTTGTTAGTCCAAACATTCTTTCTATGCATAGGAATAACATATATTTCATCAGATCTACTCATATCAAACATTTTGTCTTCTAATTGTGCCCTAGTTTTCAGACCAGAAAAAAAATTTTCAAACATACCTAGATCCATACTTTTGAAAAAAAACAATTTTCACTTACCTTACCTTTCTCAGAGAACAAAGCTTCATTGTTCTTACCTCTCTCAAAGAAAAAATTGTTCAAATCTTACCTTTTTTCTTCAGATCTGCTTCCTTTCTTAGCACAGAGCTTTGCAAGTCAAGAAGTAGATATACGCATAGAGATTTCTTTATTTTCCTCAGTTCCCAGCAATCACAGTTTCATGTCCCGGAAACAGAACCATTTTTTGGCACAGGGGCAGACCCAAGGTTCAATGCTTCAACAGTGCACCAACAAAACCCTAACTACTGGCCCTTTCGACAACACCTGTGAAGAAGATCAAGTCTCACCTAAGGTAGAGGCAGGGGTGGTTGTATGACTCCAGTGTCTGCAACCTTAGTTGGGACACAGATCTGTGATTGTAATGCCTTAACCGAGCACTTAGCAGTTATAGTTCATTAGTATTCAACCTTCATTTACAACGTGGATAAACCCTATTAATAGAGCATCGTAGTATTCATCCAGATCTAATATATTCAAGAACTAAGCATAAAGAAACAGATCATATCTAGCATTCATTCGCACTACTTAGCACTAAGCTATTATATTCATCTAAGCATACATCAAGATAACAACACTAAGCATAAATCATATAAACAATATAACAACCATAATGCACAAAGAAACCACAACACAAGATATACGTGGTTCACCCTCAGCCTGGGGCTACATCTTCCAACTCTTCTCTTCTTTATTATCTTCGTTCAAGCTTCTTACAGGCACATAGCATCAAAATCCTACTCCACAGAAGATGGGAGATCTACATGCACCTCGCTAGATCCTCCTTCCATGAGCTAGGGTACAGCACAGAGCCTTTACATAGCTCTTACAGTCACTTGCACTTAGCCTTGCAATTATTCACACAGTGTGCACAGAGCATTTACACTTATCATTTGCACTTAGCACAACATCACACAAATGTTTTCGACCCCCCCGCCCACACACACACCTCCTTGCTTCGCCTAGGCCTCTATTTATATATTACAAAAGGGGCCTAAACATGGTTAAACCCATGGTCTGACATCCCCATACCCATTACATAAGCCCAAAATCCAAAAATTCCCTAAAAAGGGGTCGATATCCCACGATCTCCTGCTTCGACTTGCACTCCACCTTCGACAACCTGTCGAAGTCCCAAAATAGGTCAAACCTGACCAAGGATCTCCAAAACTTGGTCAAGGGCCAACAACATGATGCAGTAAGGGATTCTTTTGAAGCTATCAAGAAATCTCTTATGTCATCTCCTACTTTGATCAACCCTGACTATTGCAAATATTTTTATATATTTTCATCTACATATAATGACACCATTGCAGCAGTATTACTTCATAGAAATGATCAAGGGAAGGAGAAACCAGTGGCTTTCTTTAAAAAGACATTAAGATATGTTGAGGTAAAGTATGACCCTATTGAAAAACAAGTTTATGCTTTGATCAAATCACTTAAGGATTTTAGGATCTATATTTTTCATGCCAAAGTAATAGCTTATGTACCATCTAGTTTAGTTAGAGATGTACTCATTCAACTAGATATAGATGGTAAAAGAGCCAAGTGGACTTCCAAAATCATTGAGTTTGACATTGACATTAATCCAACTAAATTAATCAGGGGCAAGGGTTTGGAAAAGCTTCTTGCTAAGGAGAATTGTGAGGTGTTGGGCATTAATTTTATCAGCATAAATGCAGAGGATGCACAATTAGAAATTTATGTTGAAAGGTACAGTCATGATCATCCCGTTTCAGCAAACTTGTCTTCTTGTGAATGGTACAACAATATAATACATTTTTTGCAGACCCTTGCAGCCCCTCCAGAGATGAATCAAAAACAGGTGAGATCATTAAAACTCAAGGAAGTCAAGTTTTGTATTAATGAAAATATGCTCTATTGGAAAGGCCCCTCTAGGATGTTGTTGAGATGTCTTGACAAAGAGGAATTAGTTCAGGTTATGCATCAGTTTCATAGTAGCAATTGTGGTAGTCATCATTACTGGAAAACAATGGCCCAAAAGATTTTGAGGGTTGGTTACTATTGGCCTTTTTTATTTTTTGATGTTTTCTCCTATGTTAAGACATGTGACAAGTGTCAAAGTTTCATGGGAAAATAGCAACTGAAATCGCTTCCATTAAAACCCATTGCAGTCACTGGACCCTTCCAACAATGGGGGTTGGACTTCATTAGAGAGATACATACATATTCAAGTGGCCAGCATAGGTGGATCCTAGTATCTACTGACTACTTTACAAATGGAATGAGGTTCTTCCCACCAGGAATGCCACTCATTCTGTAATCATCAATTTCCTAAATGATCATATTTTTGCTAGATTTGGCTGCCCCAAACGACTTGTTACTGATAATGCATCTTCTTTTAAAGCTTATTTTTTGGTGAATTTATGTGAAGACATGGGTATTCAGCTTGTTCACTCAACTACCTACTATCCTCAAGGCAATGGCCTTGTTGAATCATCAAACAAGAGCCTAGTGAGGATTATTAGAAAAATTCTTGAAGAAAATCAAAGGAGTTGGGATTCTAAGTTAAAATTTTCACTCTAGGATGATAGAGTGACAAATAAGAAGTCCATTGGCACTTATCCTTTCAATATGGTGTATGGAACTGAAGCCATTTTTCCTATCCAACTTCAATTACCTGTTGCAAAAAAATTTCAAGAAGAAGAAGGGGAACCAAATGATTTGGTTAGAAGGATTCTTCATCTAGTTGAACTTCAGTAGGTAAGGGAGCAGTTACTTGAGAAGACAGAGTTACATCAAAAGAAAATGAAAGAGAGTTTTGACAAGAAGGCTAAGGAATATTTTTTCCAAACAAGGGATCTTGTTTTGAAGTGGGATTCTTATAGACAAGATAAAGGCAAGCATGGTAAATTTGACACATTTGCACTAGACCTTTCATCATCTCTCAAGTGTTGTAGAATAATACTTTCCTCTTACAGAATCTAGAAGGTAATGAATTATTTGGTGGCCCAGTCAATGGGCATTTTCTCAAAACCTATTTCTACTAAGTCTTTTAAGCCTTCTCCATTCTAAATATCATTTTGTTTTTCATTTTTAGTCTTATAACAACTCCATGCCCAATGGAATAGAAATTTCACTTCTTTGCAAGTTTTGTAGGTGATAGGAAAGGCAGTTGGTCTTTCAAGTTCTTGGAACCTCACAGGGAGGATTCCATCCCCAGTTAGAGCCAAATGTTATATCCCAATAAAAAAATCATTTTATTTTTGTCTTAGGTGATAAGTTGAGTTTTTAGTCTCTTGAGTCATTTAATAAAGTGTGCCCTTCATTGAGTCTAGTCATCAATTTTGGGTCATGTCATATGAGGTAAATAAATGACTAAGCAGTTGTCATGGTCATTGTCCTAGGTCATATTGGTCAAAAGATAAGTCATTTATTTCCTAAAAAGTGAGTCATGGGTCATATAAGTCAGTTTTTGTCCATTATAAGTCATCATTTATATCTCAAATCACGATTTGACTTTCTGTCTATCGTTTTCCTTCATGGTTACGAGTTTGTAGCGCATCTAGGTACTTTTTTACTGGAAACGCTACCAACTCAAACATTGTTGTCAGCGCAAATAATCATTTATGCATATGGTGCACTACCAACTCAGCCATTGTTGTCAGTGCAAATCATCATTTATGCATATGGTGCGCTACCAACTCGGGGGGGAAACCATGTTTTGAATTTCAAAAATTTCCAAGGTAAAAGCTATTAAAAGAAGGTGTTTTCTGATATCTTGGATCATCATCAAATCATTGAGGGCCTCTTCTATAGTTGTAGCTCGCCATCAAAGGAGTTATCAAGGTTTAAAATCATATTTGTTGACTGCTTCTAATCATATCGGTGCAGAATTGTCCATAATCAGGTGTCTATACAATGATGGCTCCAAGAAAGGATCTTATTCCCAGGAAGAGGTCAGGCTCTCTGGTCATATTCGATCCCACTGAGACCACTCTGATCGAGTAAAATTCCAACTATGTGGACTCATTCAAGCGCATGGGGTGTTAGATATTCTACAATAAACTTGAAGGGCATTACCTGGAGGTTTATAGGGATTTTGTGTAGAACTACAAGACTGGAAAGACAAAGGTTGGTCCCTTGTAAATACATGTGACAGTGGATCTGGTTACAAAAGTAACAAAGATCCCTAGAACTGGGGAACAATGGTTTAAATCAAAGATAATTGAAAAAGAAGACTGGTGCCAAGATATGCTCAGACATGAGCATAGAGGAGTTGATTTACTGAAGGGTGTGCCAAGGAAGTGGCTAATAGAGGAATAAAACAAACTCCTCTTCATCATTCAGAGGTTTTTCACATGTGAAGGAAGATATAGTTGGGTTTTGTAGTACCATTTCAAACTTATTCTCCATTTCACTGGTAAGAAAGAGATACACTTACCCTTTTTCCTTTTCATGAGCTTGCAAAGGATGATTTCATTTGCACAAAGAAAACATGATAAGCTTCAAAAGTCTATTTTCCACCATGCCTTAATAAATCTCATAGTCCTTGAAGAATTGAAAAAGGAAGGGAAGGATTGGCCCACTTTATTATTTGTATCCAATTATCAAATTGATTTTCCTCCTTCTCCTTCAAAACTCAAAACCCCTAAAAATAAGACTACAAAACCTCCTATTGCCTCCTCTGTCCCATCATCTGAGATACCACAGTCTGTTTCCCCCTATGATCCCTCATTTGAAGTAGCATAATATTCTTCCCCCTCTAATCCTACACTTTAAATAGACTAGCCTTCGACTTCTATTTTTCCCTCTACATCTGAAACACCTCAGTCTCCTCAAAACCCTATTCCTCAAATACCCTTACTTGTCCAAGTCTACAAAAGAGATAAGAGGAAAGAAAACGCCCAAGAAGTAGTTGTTGAGGATCAAACAAAGCCTCTTGTGGAGCGTCCCCCTATGGAAATTGAAGATAATCCTCCAATTATCCAAGAAAGAGTTGATGCACCATCTCTCAGAAGGTCATCAAGGAGGAAGCTTGTTTTATAATAGGAGTCTCTTCCAAGAAATGATGTAGTAAAACCTAGAGCTAGGTTATCAGATTTAAAGTCTCCCCTCTTGAAAAGGAAGCATTGGAAGCCATATTTCAGTTGAGTGAATCTCCACTGAACTCAGTCCCAGAGACAAAGCAAGGACCTAGAGAGAATTGGGCTCAATTGTTCAAATATGCAAACAGGCAGCTCAAGGAAGTTTAGGACAAGAATCAGAGGTTACATCAGGAGAATATCACACTTGGTAGACAAATGTCAAGCCAAATAGATGAAATGGAAATGGAATGTAACTAGTTGAAGAAGAACATCAGGAGAAAGATTATTCATAGGAAGCAATTGGTCAATATATACAAACAAAATCTCAGTCTGAGAGTAGAAAATAGAAAGCTAGCAGAACACTTATATTTGGCCAAGAATATGCTTAGCAAGAATAATTTGGCTATCTTCTTGAAAGATATTACTTCTTCTAGTTCTCCCAAGCATGATGATTGATCCAGAGATGTTTTAAGGTTCTGTGTGACTGTTGAGCAATGATGAGTTAATGTTTTGAAGCTTAATGAAAGTATGGAAACTACATTAAAAGAAACATGTATGGTATGGTTATTGAGATGAAGTCTGAATAGTCTCAATAGGATTAGTAATTGGCAATGATATGTGTTTTGTTTAGATAGATTCTCCATTTCCAAAAGAATTTTGCAATTAATTTTGAAGATTTCGAACAAAACGGGTAGCTACAGGAGTTTGTAGCGCAGACTATGTTTCTCCATGCAGTGCGCTACCAACTCGCTAGTATTCTGCGTATAAAATTTTGGTCAAGGGTTGACCTAATTTTCAGCGGGCAAAAGATGAATCATGACTCCAGGTGTTAGCTAAGATGCAGTAAATATTTTCTACAGCCACAAGGTAGCTCAGAACGAGCTAATTTTTGGGAATTCGAATGGGATACCTATCCCTTAAGAATAGGATCTCATCCTATCATTGTGCATCAGTTTAGATTTGATTTGATAGGTGTCTTTCAGATCCAGTTCTTGAGGATCTTAGTCAAAGTTTGTAAAGATTATTTAATCCCTTTGAGGCATCTTTGTAAATGGTTCGAGATTGAAGACTCTATTGTACTCTTTTGATGTAAAAAATTGATATATATTATGGAATGATAAGTCTCTTTCGTTGATATTGCTCAGATCTTTGTCCCTCTTTCTTATTCTGTACTTGTGGTTTGAATTTCATGTTCAGTTCTTTGATTATTTAATGATTGATGATTGGCATATTATCTCTGCATTGATAAACAAAGGATCACAAGCCATATGTTAGTTATATCTTACCTTTTACATGTGTTTTCAATATATGTAATGTTGTTGGTATATTTATCATTCTCCATCCACCTGAATTATATAAACCATCTTATCAATAGCTCTTGAAGGCCTTATTTTGTCTAGATATGTTCAAATTTCCTTGTGTGAAGGAATGAGTGTGAGTTGTTCATCTTTGATCCATCTTTAAGATACATCTTTAAGCATTCTGATTAAGTTACCAAGCTTACTCAACCTACAACCTTGAGTGACTCTTGGAGTGATAACAAATTGGCTTTGTTGCCGGGGAAAGGAGTGTGAAGCGACCTTCCATGGGAGACGACATAGTCCCAACTTTGATGATAGACAAAGGTTGGGCATCATTATTTTGGTTGTAATCTTCTATCTAGCAACTCCATTGGTAAATGGTTGCTACTAAGAAGGCACATACTCGAGAAAATCCTCAGCAGCCACTAATTGATCCAGTATATGATCCCAAGAGGATCATCAAAGAGGGAAAGGCATTACAGAAGGGATATTCAAGTTCAGGTATATCTAGAAATCCCTCTTTGTCTTTTCCAGAAAAATACACTAATAAAACCAACAATTGTTGAAGCTATAGGTTAAGAGATTGATACTGAAAATGTAGTTTTAGAATTTCAAGGATATTCTAATCTTACTCAAGAAGATAGTTCACCATTTGTTGGAGAAGATAGTTTCTCATCCTCTGTAGAATCTTCTCAATCTGAAACTAAACCAAATTCAGCCTACATTCATACAAATATTCCTGCAGTTGATCTAGTCTTACATGAACTGTCTGTAAAAGGAGAAGAAAACCTTGCCAAGTTATTATTTGAATTTTACAGATCTTCTTATTTCCCCTCTTCCATTTCAAGTCCAAAAATACGTTATCCTCTCATTACCTCACCTTCATCCTAAATATCAGCCTCATCTCAATCCCTAGTGATCCAAACTTCCAGCACATCTACATCTATTGTTATCATGGAAGCAGCACCTCAAAATCCCACTAAGATGGAAAGAATTATAGCTGCTAGATATGCCCCATTAGTATTGCCAAATCCTCTACACAATTCATATTCGAGACTATCAAAAGCATATGCCAAAATTTTGAAGGGTAGAAGAGGTCACAGCTGAAGAACATCTTGAATTGTTTTATAGTTATGTCAATAACTTAATCACAGATGAAGATGTATGGATGAGAGTGTTTGTGCAAAGATTAGATGGAGAGGCCATGAGGTGGTTTAGAGAATTAACCCTGGGATCTATAACAAGAATTGAAGTTTTTGATCATGTTTTCTTAAAACAATGGAAGGATAAGAAGGATTTTCTTTACTACATTACAGATTTTGGGAACTTGAGAAGGGAGAGTGGTCAATCAGTGTCAGACTTCACCAATAAATTTAATAGTATGTACAGCAAAATCCCAGATGAAATCAAACCTATTTCTACCTCTGCAAAGATCACATATGTTAATGCTTTTGATGATGATTTTTGTTTTTTGTTAAGAGAAAGGAGGTATGTTTCATTGGCTAAAATGCAGGATGCATCACTTGAAGTGGAATCTAATATCCTTGCTTCAAAAAAGTTGAAAGGTAGAGGAGAGAGGAGAAAGAAAAAGGGAGAAGCATCATCATCAAGTGTTGATCCTAACATTGAAATGATAGCTAAGATGATTGAATCTTTGACTTCACAATTGTCCAAGATAAAGCTTGAGAAAAAGAAACCTATAAAAGGTAGAGAGCCTAATGCTTGCATTCCTCGAAATCCAAATCAATGTAGAAGAAATAATGAGCAACATCAGATTTTACAAAATAATAGAAATGAAAATGAAGATCGGAATATCAAAGCCCCTTTTTAGAACACAGTAATGGAGGAGGAGGAGCCTGAAGAAGATGATGAGATTCATTGCTTGGGAGACAAAAGTGATGCTTCTTTCTTGACACAGTCTGCCTATCAAGAAGATTTGATTAGTTAGCAAGCTAATCAAGATTCAAATGAGGGATCTATTTGTCAAACTGATGATCAGAATAGATATAATCTGAGATCTAAATAGAGTAATGGTAAGAAAGATGAACAATATCCTCCCAGGAAATTTGGTTCCCTGCAAAACAACAACCAAGAAAATATCAAGCTCAAAACAAAAATCAAGTACTTCTTAAAGCTCATGTGCAAGAGGTAAGAAATCCTGACAAAGCCCCTTTCTCATTTAGCTTTGAATCAGAAATTCAGAAGGTTAAAATCCCCATACCACTCATGGAATTAATGAAGAATGACACCTTCAAACAAACCATCCTTAAATCCATTGATCATAAACCTATTCCAACTGTTGTTGATGTTGTAAACCTCCAATATGACAAGCCTACTATTGTCCTTAGTCCAATGGTTGAAGACCGTGAGGAAACCTCTCCACATTTCTATTTTTCCTTAAACATCCATGATAAATTATACATAACTTCCTTCTAGATACAGGAGTCTCTCATAACCTCATGCCAAAAGAAGTTATGGATGAGTTGGGTTTAGAGATTACCAAGTCTTATAATTATTTATTTTCATTTGACTCTAGGAAGGTTAAGTGCCTTAGTTTGATAAAATATTTAGAAATTTATTTATCTCAGTTACCCATGAGAAGCATGGCAATGTAAATTGTGGTAGTTGATGTTCCACCCAAATTTGGTATGCTCTTGTCTCGAGCATGGATAAAGAGGCTAGGGGGCACTTTGCAAAATGACCTTTCTTATGCAATTGTCCCATTTTTTGGAGGAGAACAAAGGAGATTGTATAGGGAAGCTCAATTAGCCTATATTATCAGTGATGAGAAGGAGCCTACTAATCATCCCATATACTCATTTGACATAGTTTTGGGGTCTTTTATACTTCAGATTGATGATTCTATGTCATTATCATTGCAGCTCAGAAATCCTATTTGTTAATCTTCATAAGTAGAAAGTGATACTATTTGGAGCATGTTTTTTTATGGTGCTTGTTCAAAAGACTCTGCAGGAGCAGGTGTTTTCTTCATTTCGCCTTCCAAAGAAACAATTCATTTGTCCTTGAAATTGGATTTCAAAGTGACAAATAACATAGCAGAGTATGAATCCTTGGTCTTGGGCTTGAACGTTGCTAAGGATATGAATATTCAGAGGTTGAAAGTATTTTGGGATGATGATTTGATAATCTAACAAATCAAAAACACTTTTTGTAACATACCCAACCACCCACAGGCTACCTGCAAGCCCACCCTTGGACTTCATTCTCTTACTGATACCTTTTTAAAATTTAAGGATGCATAAAAGAAAAGACTTTAACAACATGCACAACAATATCCAGCAAGCATGCATAGTCTAAAGATTCAATTAAACGATAATTAAATATACACAGTGGAAATACATTCATATACATGTAAATGATACCATAATAGAGAGCACTTATCTTTATGAAAGGTGACACCAACTGGCTACAGACAAAGGATGTTCTACCCAACCATAGACATTATTATTCCAAATCTCAATAGAAGCGTCACCCCCGAGCCAGGGCTATGAATCCACAAGGATGGTTCCAGAGTGTTACTTGGCTTCCCAAACCAGTCAGTACCCAAGCTCTCATAGGCTTCCCATCTATCACATAAATCCAAGAACTCAGCTCTCTTCTACCCAGCTTGCACCACCCAAGAGAATGGATATCCACCCTTCTCTGCCATGCAGTCCCTCAAGCAATCCTTCTCTTTAATTCAGGCTCTAGCACAACCGGTCCAGAATATCAATGTTGGCACTCTCAGAACTTGCAGTTGTAAGCAACGTTGAACACAGGCCAACACATCCCAGACATGTGGCCTCAGGTCATGGATGGATCACACCAACGACCACTACATCCAACTATTATGTGGTTGATTCTTCGGCAGTTCGGCTCCCTTTCCCAAGCCAAGATGCGGATGACAGATGGATCAATGAATGGGTAAGTGGTTGCATGGAGGTGCATGCATGAAAGTGTGTGAGGGATATAATGGTGTGAATGCAGAAGTGAAGGAGTGAACGATCCAACGACCAACCCCCCCATCAGACCAGAGGAGGGTTTAAGTAACTTCGTGCGGAAATCAAGAACCTCTAGGCCTTCCCCAAGAAGCTCATGTAACTGATCCCCTCCCTTAGAAAAAAAGGGTAATTAAAATAGGAAATAAATATTTATCCCCTCAAGCCCCCTCTCTTGTGGAATCATAGCCACCTATAACTCTAGTCCTTGTCCGTCTAGCAGCCAGCCATGTATTTATTATTAATAATGATAAAAAACATTACATGTCTTGGGAACACTAGCCTTTTAATAATTGTTTGGGCACTCTGGCCTCTCATCATTGTAGCAATACATTATTTAAAATAGGGGTTCAAAACTCGGGGTGTTACATTCCCTCCCCTTTATTTTGGCACTATCCTCAGTGCATATACAAAATAGAGATTAAAATCTCAAATTTATTCAAAAAGTTGTGGGTACTCTACCTGCATGGAATATTCATGTTCCCAGGTAGCATCTTCAGGACCATAGCAGGTCCACTGAACTTTTACCAGCTCTATAACACGATTCTGAAGCATTTTGACTTTTATGTCCAATACCCGCACTGGTTGAACCTGAAAATCTCCCTCTGTCTCTACCTGAATCAGATGCCAATCAATAACATGGTTAGGGTCTTGTACATATTTCTTTAGTAAAGATACATGAAATACATTATTCACATTCATGGAAGCAGGCAATGCAAGCATGTATGCAACTGGCCCTATTATGTCCAATATTTCAAATGGACCACAGAATTTGGCTATCAGTTGTGTACAACTACCCAATTTCAAAGAGATTTTCTTGGGCTTCACTTTCAAAAGTAAATGCTCCCCTACTTTAAATTCTCTAGTTGTCCTATTCTTCTTTGCATAAACTTTTTGTCTATCCTGAGCTACCTTTAAATTCTTCTTTATCTTGACCACCTGGGCTTCCATGTCCTTGAGCAACTCCGGCCCAAGTACCACTCTATCTGTTGGGTTGTCCCACTTACTGGAGTATCACATTTCATACCGTACAAGGCTTCAAATGGGATCATTCTCAATGAAGCTTGATACCCATTATTATATGAAAACTCAACCAAGTGTAAGTAATCTTCCCACTTAAATGGCTTATCCATCACATACATTATCAACATGTCTTCAATTATTCGATTGACTCTCTTTTTTTTCCCATCTGTCTGGGGATGATATATTGTGCTAAATTTTATATTTATTCCAATTCCTTTAAACAACCCCCTCTAGAATTTGGAGGTAAACATTGTATCTCTGTCCAAGACAATTGTCCTAGGTATCCCATGCAACCTAGCAATTTCCTTCATGAAAATTTCTGCAATATTATTCGTTGTATGTGGTGTCTTCACAGGCACAAAATGAGCAGCCTTTGTTAATTTTTCAACCACCACCATGATTGAATCATGTTTCTTATTTGTTATGGTTAATCTTGTGATGAAATCCATGGTGATCACTTCCCATTTCTTCTCTAGAATTGGAAATGGTTGCAGCAAACCAGATGGGTGCCTATGCTCAGCCTTTACCTTCTGACATTCCATACATCGAGTGATGTAATCAACAACATCCTTCTTCATTCCCGGCCAAAAGAACTGGCTTCTTACTGTTGTAATTGTTTTCTGGTAACCGTGATGTCTAGCATAAGGAACATCATGCATTTCCTTCAGTACCAAATTCCTCACTTCTCCATAACTAGGAACATAGATTCTATTTTTATGCATGAGTAGTTCATCTTCATTTATCTCATACTCATTTATTTTCTGTTGTACATCTCCTTGTTGTAAGTTTCCCTTTACCTCTAGGTAATGCTGGTTTGTAACAAGACCATCCAAAATTATGCTCTTCAAGTCTAACTAATGCATAATGATAGTAGTAGCATGCATGAGATGCACTCTTCTACTAAGTGCATCAACAACTTTATTCTCCTTTCCCTTGATATGCTTGATATCGAAGTCATATTCACTTAAAAATTCCATCCATATTGTTTGCCTGACATTCAAGGTTGGTTGTTCAAAAAGATACTTCAGGCCAATGTGGTTTGTCCTTAATTCAAATTTCTTCCCCGTGAAATAATGCATCCACATCCTCAAGGCGTGAACAATGGTAGAAAGATCCAAGTTGTGGGTGACATAGTTCCTCTCATGTTCCTTAATCTTTCTGGACTCATATCCAATGACATGTCCATTTTTCATGAGGACTCCCCCAAGTCCTTCCTTACATGTGTTTGTACATACCACAAAACTTTCATTTGGGTCAACAATATTTAACACAGGTGCACTAGTAAGTAATTCCTTCAATAGATTAAAATTATTTTCACACTTGAGTGTCCATTCAAATTTGGTTCCCTTCTTTTTCAAAGAAGTGATGGGATGAGAAATCTTAGAGAACCCTACTTTGAACCTTCTGTAGTATCCAGCTAATCCCATAAAAGATCTGACATATGACACATTTTTGGGTGTTGTCCATCCTCTAATGGCTTCGATCTTCTCTAGATCTATTGTTATGCCCTGCTCTGAAATAATGTGTCCCAAGTAATGGATCTACTTTTGATAAAAATAACACTTACTCAACTTGGCATATAACTGATGTTCTATCAGTCCTTGAAATACCAATCTTAAGTGATGTTCATGCTCCTCTTTAGACTTAGAATAGATAAGTATGTCATCCAGGAATACTATGACAAACTTATCCAAATAATTCTTGAATATGCCATTCATTGGGCACATGAAGACAGTCGGTGCATTGGTGATTCCAAAAGGAACCACTGCAAATTCATAATGCCCATAACTGGTCCTAAAGGATGTCTTATGAATGTCTTCTTCCTTGATTCTTACCTGATGGTATCCTACCCTCAGGCCAATCTTTGAGAATATCTTTGCTCCTCTTATCTGATCAAAGAGGTCATCAATTCGGCGTAGAGGATACTTGTTCTTTATAGTGTACTTGTTAAGCTATCGGAAGTCAATACACAGCCTCAAGGTTCCATCCTTCTTTTTGACAAAAAGTATTGGTGCTCCCCAAGGTGAAACACTTGGACGTATATACCCTTTCTTCAACAATTCCTCCAACTGCATTTGTAATTATTTTAACTCTGGTGTGCTCATTCTGTAAGGTGTTTTTGACACCGGGTTAGCTCCTGGAACTAAATCAATTGAGAAATCTATTTCCTTTCTTGGTGGCAATCCGGGTATTTCTTGGAATACATCCTCAAATTCCTGTAGTATCGAGAAACCTTCGAGGATTTGCCCCTTTTTATTATATGTCTCTTCCACATGAGCTACATACAATTGACATCCCTTCCTAAAACATCGTTTTGGCTATAAGGATGAAATATCCCTTATAGATATGGGTCTTGGAATTCCTTTCACAGTGCTCTGTTTTCCATTTCCATCAAGACATGTAAATGTCTTGTTATGAAAATCTAGGATAGCATGATTTTTTTCCAACCAATCCATCCCAATCAGAATATCATAAGACCCCAATGGTATGATATTTAGATCAATACTAGTATTCACACCATTAACAATTATGGAACAACTTCTGACCATATCATAGATTCTTCTTTTGCTCCCAGTGGCTAATTGAACCAAACTTGTTTTTCCAAGTTTACTTTTATACAAATGTAATCTATCCACTATCTTAGGATCAATGTAGCAATGAATTTCTCCTGAATCAATCAAAATAGCAACAGGTTGATTTATGATCTTACCTTCCACCTCGATCATATTGGAT
>JZKD02S1880754.1:593571-603677 GCA_000966675.3 Picea glauca | reverse complement strand
ACAACTTGGCTCTTCTAACCTGTCAGCATGAATTTCTTTTATCACGCTTCATATTTGGGAAGGCAAAATGAGAGGGCGATGCCTCTCCCATCCTTGAATGCACGCCACTCTTGTTAATCGGTTGGCGCAAGCTGAGGTGGAGCGATGTTCCTGCATCATACTCCACGACTACAAAAATTCATGAGCTCCTGCTCATGAGCTTCCCAACTCTTTTAAAAACCTCTTGGATCACAAACTTTTTCCTGGAGCTATCCTTCTTCTCCTGTTCTTCGTTGTTGTTGCTTCTACATATTCCCTATTTCTCGTGCATGTGCTTCTCTATCCAACTTCTCCTTGCTGACTGCTTCTTATACTGACCTCAACATCAGCCTCAGTGTCTCCTCTACGGATTCTTCCATTTTATTCATAGGATAGTTTACTTTGTGTAGTCTACTCGGCTACAACTCTTCATGCTGATCCATGGGTGGATCGCCCTGATCTCCGATGTTGTTTTCACCCCTTGGGACACCGACTGACCACTCTACTACAGACGCCAATTATGCATTCTCTTCCCTGTACATATTAACTCCTATCAATTCTTTGACTGGTTCCATTCCATCTCTCTCCAACCACAACTCATGCTGGTAAGTCTCTTCTCACATGGCTATATCATGGCAGCCACCTAATGGTTCCAGACTGTCCAACCAATTCTCCAGTTCCTTTAACTCCATCTCCCACTGAATGAGTACCTCAACTTGGTGCTCCTCCTTTGTTGGGACAGACTTCATTATCTTCTCCTTCTCCTCCATGACAGTCTCATCTCATTGTCCTTCTATTGCCCCTACAACATCTATGCTAACCTATCTTCATCTTCTTGGTAAGAATATCTCGACTCCTCCAATGATTAGAATTCTCCTCTGATCCTCCCCCTTTCTGGTGAAAGTATCCAACTCATCATCATATTCATTCACATGGTTTGCATTTCCATATGAAACTTCGTATGGATGAGGCATTTCTTCGTCCTCCTCTCCATCTGTCAACACCCTTTGCTGATGTGAACTCTCAGTTGAGCTCATCTCTTCTTTCTTTCCCACCTAGAAATTCAAGATGTCTCCTCTTCTATCCTTGAAGTTCATCATATCGATGGATTCCTCGTCATTACCCACCTAGAAACCTATGAGAATAATCCCAGATCTCTTTCCCTCTCCATTAAGGTTTTTGACATATCTCATCCACCTTTTTAACACCTATTGTTGCCTTTGGGTCAACAAATTTTGAACATGCCACTTAGTTGTCCTTTTCCAAGGCCACTCGTACCTCCAACACACCTTTTCCTCCTGCTGCATCTTAAATTCTAGCTCCTCCATCTTTTCTCGGATCTCACTGAGCTCCTTGTCCATCTTCGCTTTGCTTTTCTGCGGGTAGACTTCTCCTCGACCGCGCTCGTGACCTCCAGTGGCCATATTGCTTCACTTGCAACCCACCTGGCTGTTTACCATTTCTTGCACACCTCACAACAGTCTCCACATAGTATCACACTATGTCTCACATGCCTACAAAATTCAATTTTGTAATTTGAATCTACTTGATGTAGCCACACTGTCTCCTTTTCCTTTTCATCTTGTCTATAATCAAACATCCACTCTTATACTACTCCTGGTGCAGTCTCCACCCCCTTTTCTTTTTTGGGTTTGCTCGACTTCCCAGTCTAGGATCGTTCTTAAACACTTGATTCAGATTGACTCTTCAACACCCTGCTGGAACCCAATAAAGTCTATCACAAGTCCATTTATTCAAAGTGTGGGTCCTTCTAACCCCGCAAATTTCTCCTTGACCCTTCGAAGAAAGTTGGCGGTGACACTCACTCTCTATGCCAGGCCCTTTCTATCACATGAGCTCGGGCTCTGTCCTGCGGCTCAACTAGAACAAGCACTTTAGGCTTTGAGCTTTGGCTCTTTCCACGAGAACCAACTCTTACGTTCCTGAGCTCTGAATCGACGAAATTTAAACGTGCAAGGATCAACAGCCCTCACCCCTCCTTTAGATCAACAACTGCGATCTATTCGAATTCAGGCCTTCGGGAGTCTCTTAAGCTTCCACACGTCCCCTCCAGATCCAATGGTTTGGATTCAAATCACTCTTTGCGACTTCACGAGTATCTTTGTTTTCTATTAGAAAACATTCTGAAGCTCCAAATCCCATCTCTCCCGATATTTTTCCACCTGTATCCTCCTGATGATGGACAATTTCACAGTATTCAACACTTTGGCGAGTCCTCGGCCTTCTTGCACACTTAGTGCAATTTTCTTCTCGAGACTTAGACTGTTCTCGACCTTCTTCTACACCCCTTGTAGACTCATGTGCAACTCTTCTGTGAATTTTCTCGGCTTGAAAACCTTGAAGGTTCCCATTTCCTCTACGCCCTTCAGTAGACTTTCTCGCGCCCTCCTAACAACTCAATTCTCTTCCTCCTGAACTCGTAAGATAAACATATAGTCTCCTTGGCAAACGCTTTGTGCTTAGATAAGATTTTCGCCGACTTCTTCTTAAGCCCTTCAACGTTTCTTAAGGCATCTCCCTTCCTTTGTCGATGCACTCTCACAAAGCCTTCCTTCCTCAGAGTGTTAAACAACCCTGGGGTTATCTTAAGGATTCCAACCCCTCATAATGTGTTTCTCTTGTATGTTCTCATACTTTCTCTATGTCCTCCTGGAAGAGTATTACTGATTATTCAGTAAATTTGCGTTGTGATTCCTCCCACACAGTGTTTCTTTCCAAGGTACTCAACCACCTTGAAATTTCCCTCCAAGCCTGTGAATTATCCTGGTGTGCCCTCCTGGCAGGTTCTCTTCTGACTCGAACAAGTTTAGATACGCACTCCTTGCGTCCTCTCATAGAGTTTCCACCCTCTGTCATGCACTCCTTGCACTTAGCCTTGAGAAACAATCTTAATCCAACACACTCATAGATAGAAGATTATAATTCCATCCCTGCAAATGATTTCTAACATACATCTGCAGCTCAAATTCATACGAATGATAATTAGAACAAAAACATCCATTACATAGGAATTGACAAACAAAGAAAATTGTTCTTTTCCTATTAATGGTGGAATGTCTATTACAGTATATGATTTTGATCTACAACTGAGTCTCATCTCTCCCCTTTATGCATCCCTATCTCCTACATGCTCTATTGGCAACAATACAAGAGTTTATGCACGAGGGGTTCGATGAGTTTCCCTCCAACTATGCTAGTGGTGTCTAATCACCATTAAAAATTCCTATCTAATGGGAAGATTACAATGATGGTAATCTGATCTGAATCGTTTTAGGATCCCTCCTACCATCAACCACTTAATGGAGACCTTATCTCCAGGTTGTGTGAAGGCACAACTTGTCTCTTCCAACCTATTTTCATTAATTTATTTTATCACGCTTCATATTTTTGAAAGAAAAATGAGAGGGCGATGCCTCTCCCTTCCTTGAATGTGCACCACTCGTGCTAATCAATTGGCATGTGTTGAGGTGGAGAGATGCTCCTGCATCATGTCGAAATGGTATTCACTTACTAGATGTTGGGTTTTAGACACATGGATGTGACTTATAACAAAAAATAAAATGAGTTTCCTGAATACATATGCACATAACACATCACTTATATATATATATATTACACAGGTTACATGTATATGGTATGATACATATTAGACAAGTTACATGGATATGGTAGTCAACTTTGTTTTTACGATTATGGTAACTTAAGGATTTGTATGTGGAAAATTTTTGTAATTTTTAACGCATATGGGATATTATCCACAACGCACATAAACTATATATCGTATCGGTATGATCCAACATGCATATCTTATAAATGTTGTAGTGCATGGACGAAGATCTTCATTATGGTTATTAAGTATTGGAAATTCATATATTACTCGATGTCAAATATTCAAATACATGTTGGACATCCTGTATGCATATACCATATGTTGGAAATTGTTATATTGTCGACGATGTTTAATGTGGCAGGTGGTTAAGTTGGTAACATGTCATCCTGAATGAGTTGGTTCTTACTTGCAACTTGTTGGTTGTTTGAGGTTTTGACATGGATTAACTTGGGTTTAGAAAGTGATTAATGTTGGCCACCACCTTAGAATGACCTGGCCAACAATTAATACACCAACTTGTTGTCCGAGCTACCATTTTAGGTTTTGGTATTCATTTCATTCGTTAGTGGTTTGGAAATAATTGAGCTCTGGTAACTGAAAAAACATCTCAAACGTGCCTTTTAACATGCGCAATACTAGGTACTAGGGTTTCGATTCTTTGTCATATAATGTGATTTTTTCTTAATAGTTTATGTCTGGCTTCGTAACTACATGTTGTGCTTGGCATTTGATGCTTTCATGCTTTGTTTTAAAGAAAAATGAAGTTGTTATGCTCCTATTTTTCTAAAATATGCATGCATATAAGTTTGAATGGTGTGATGGATGGTTTTACCAATTGATTTCCATAGTTATAGTTGTTGGTTGCCCATTTACCATGTTTGTTTGTGGTTGTCTATAGCTCATTAAAAATATCAGAGTCTGGTGCTTATGGGCATTTGGTATTTTAGTATTATATGCGAAGAGGTGGCATGAATACTCGACATTTTTTCTTGATATAAAATGTCCCACGACCCTATGCATACCCATGTTAAAAATAAATTAGTTTTTACCCACATGCACATTATAGTGGGGACAAGTCCGAAGTAAAAATATTTTGCGTAAAAAACCTTTTCATATTAACATTTTGTTGTTCATTGGTAACCGTAGTCCTATAAAACCCTGGTCGACTTAATTATGGTTGTCGTTTGGGTCGCATGCGGAAGACCAAAAACAAAGAAAGGAAAAGAGATACCGTTGCCTCTATGTATTATGATTAAATTTGTGATGAATGTCACACCAAAGTATGAAATCATTTATAAACGACCCATTGGGCCTCACAAGGTTAATGAATGTGCTTTAGTAGAAATAAATATTTGAAACCCCTAACATTTCATTACATGCTAGTCATGAAACTTCTGTCGGATTTGATTTTGTGACCTTTTCCCATAATAGGGGCATGACACTGTGATATTGATTGGATATTTTTTATGCATACACATATCTTTCATCTCATTGCAAATAAAATTCTTTATCTGTTTTGGGATTTGATTGAATAGCATTGTTATGATTTGATCATATGAACATTCAAGTGTTGGTAATGAAATCGATCGTTTAGTGAGCAGACAATTTTTTTTTTCATTAGTATTTGGACGACTCTGTTGATAGTTCGAACGTTGGTTACATGAAGTTTTGTATTTGATGGTTGGAAGTAATGTGTAATGTTTTGATTAAAGACATAAATTGGTGTTCAATAGGGACTAACACATGGATTTTGATCATTTATAAACAAAGAATAATGCTTGAAAAGTGACAGTGAATATTTTTTTGAATAATTCGAGCGATGACATAACTGTTGTGAGATATTTTGAAACTGTGTTTTCAAAATGGACAATATATGGAATGAGAGATAGAAGGAATTTTTTTTTTAACACTAGAGTTGTATGATGACTATAATTCTGTTTGTTGGAATTATAAGAGTTGAATGATGATGGAAATAATTGTAATGTACGGATGTCCATTTTATTTTCCCGTCATACTTAACATTGTTTGTTCATTACAATCCTTGTTCATCAACCGAAATACTTGTTTCAGTCCCATGATTAAATTATAATTGTGAGAAGTAGTTCATGGAATAATTTTATAAGTTGAAAAAGGGAGTGTTCAGTTTCTTTTATCTCTGATCTATTTAATACCCAAAAATGTTGAAGATAATGATTTGATGGGACTAGTTATGGTAAATGGACAATCCATATTGCACTTCTCGGTCATACATACCATTTTTCACTCATCACAAACCTGATAATGGAATCCCAAGAACCCTGAAAATACCTTTTATGGGTAATTACTGGTTCTGGAATGTGTAATGCATATTGATTGCTTGCATATGTATTATTATGTATAGAGCCAGGTCTAAACTATTATTTTGCAAAATTTTAGATGATGGATTAGTTGTGATTTGGTTTTGATATTTGTGAATGAGTGTTAGAATGATCTTTTTCAGTGGTGGCATTCATAGAAGGAGGAGTAATAATAGAGGCAGTGGATTGGGTCTCTGGAAAAGGGGAAACAAAATATTAAGGTTCTTTATGCACATTGATGCAGATTCAGAAGAGTTTAATGAATTGTTACAAACAAGGTTCCTTAAATTGGTTGTCCATCATGATTACACACCTCCTCTTATTCCTAAGAAACCACGACCAAATATTGGCATACCAGTTCTAAATCACAATTCCAATCCTTAAGTTGTGCCAGAATGAGATGGCTAGCAAGATATTGTCCACCATCCTCCCAGACACTCACAAAGATGGCCAAATATTGATAACCTACAACAAAATCCCTTTCATCCTTGGCCCACTGGTTCACTTCCACCACCACCTCCTCTAGATTGGAATTTGTAGCCTCAATCCCAAGCCTCACACACCCATCATGATATGCTTCCAGGACCAAGGAGCAATAAATTATGATATTCTTCCAGGTTGATTGTCGGTTTGATAGAATGCATATTTGTTTTAGTTTCTCGATTAATTTCTTGGTGCTAAATAGGATTCTTATGTACATTCATAACAAAGTGAAAATTGTGGTTGTTGTCTTATATTTACATCATTCTTGGTCTGATTTGAAGGCACCAATGGACTATGCGTGTGTTACTCTAGGCTTCTAGACTATCAACTGGTCCATACTTTGAAAGTATGTGAAGTGTATTGGTTGTTACAAAATGAATGAATAAAGTCATTGATGGTTATGCAAATCTCTTGGTCTTTCTTATTTCTATCATATTATGTGATTTTTCTTATTCTTTAAATTATTAATTAAAAGAATAAGACTTCTTTATTTCAATTTGCATTTGATAAATGATAAAAAAAATAGTTAGTCTTTAAGTTTAATAGACTGAAGGTTAATTGAACTTGCAATAATGATATAAATTACGGTGATAATACCGCCTATCTTGTGACAGGTTGTTGTGACAGGTTAATGTGATAGGTTGATAGTGACAGGTTGAAAATGACAGGTTGACAGTGGTAGTGACAGTGGTAGTGATTGTGGTAGTGACAATTTGATCTACAATTATATTTAGGGAGGCATGATGGGGCAAGGAAAGGGGGTTGTAGTCTCCTTCCTATTAGTGCCGGAGAATTAGGGATTTGGAGCTTCCTTTAGGTTGGAGCCTGTAAAATAGGGGATTGGAGCCTCCTTCCATTTGTGTATGGTAGATCATGGAGTTTTATCTTCCTTCAGGTTGGAGCCTATAAATAGGGTGTCATATCCTCCATCCAGTTGGTGCTGGAGAATTGGGAATTTGGTGCTTCCTATGAATGTATTTATTCTGATATATAAGAAAATAATTCCATGGTTTTCTCTCGTTTCGGTTTACACGTAAATATATTGTGTACTGTATATTTGTGGATGATCTTATGAATTGTTGATTTATACTACTGATGATATATTTAATGCTAATGATAAAGTAATGGTATACTATTGATAAAGTTAAATATTACATATTGTGGTTAAAAGTAATATAATTTCTCATATTGATTCACCCCCCCTCGCACTATTCCAACAAACCACATACCCTAGGAGTACCTTTGTATGCCATTGCCACCATTTTCAACGTTCAGGATCCAAATGGAGAACACCATAATGAAGTTTGGCCAACTCATTGGTAATGTCGTGCAAAGAGAAGGAGTGTTCTATTTAGGTGACCCATCCTGTGGGGTCTAATCCATCAAATTTATTCATATCAACTCTAGGAAGATGTAGTTCACGCTAAAAATGACTGGAATGGAAAGTCTGGGAAGTGGAGGAAGTGTCACCTTCAGGGTGCAAAGCTTGGTTAGATGAGAGAAGGCCTCCAGGAACATTCCATTTGGTTAACAAATGGCTCATAAATGATTCAAGATGGATTTCCATGTCATGTTTGAGGGCTTCCACTTTGGATTCTATGGTGGAATTCATGGAGGGATTGATGGTGGAAATATTGACATTGATTTTTTGCAATTCCTTCTGGAGCATGGAGAGACCATATGAAAAGGTATTGAGGTGTGCTTCAATATATTGGCTATGGATGTGGGCCATGGTGAAAGGAGTTATAGGAATCGGGTGGGTGGCTCCGCACAGAAAAATGGTTATTGTATAAATCTATAACAACGATTAGGGAAAAATGGGAATCTAATACGATAGGTCCCAAATAAGGGGTTAGGGACTACAAGAAAGAAAAGGTTGAAACATGTTAGGTATCACTGTGATTAGGACGAAGAGATGATTACAATGGGATAAGTCTCAAATAAAGGTACGGAAAGGCCCCAAATGTTTTTTTTCTCCTGTGTAATTATACTCTGATCTAAATAATACTGAAGTGGTGAAATGCCAAAATCCTTTACGAAAAGAAATGTGTAGTAATTTCACAACCAAAATGTAGGAGGTAAGTTTGTATGAAAATAGATCTTGTATGTTCCTTTTCTATTATGTTTCCGTATAAAGGGTTTGGGTGTTCATGGTTCCTACAAACAAGGGTTTTCCCTATGCTATAGCTCTCTTATATATGTGCGGGGTCAAATAATAGTACTCGACCCAATATCTCAGGGGACCAACTAATGAGGCTAGATCGTACCCTTAACTATACTATATCATTACCTACGTACTAAAGAGTATCTTCTCGATTGTTGTTCTTGGTGGCACTATAGCATTCAGGCGGCTAATCGATTGATCTACAATGGGTTATTAAGATACCTAGGTCAGTTTGTATACAAGTTTTTTCTAGTTCACTACCACTCGAAGGGGTACCAATAGGGGTTACAAGGGTGTCCAAAAATGTGATCTTAAAAACACCTTGTATTTCTTCTTTGTATTCTTCCCTGACCATAGATTTACGCGTTGAATGACAAATCACTGTAGATTAAAGACGTCGGAACACATCTCTACCTTGAAGAAAAGAACATTTACCCATAACTCCTACCCAGGAAAGTTCTATGATACTACTTGTTAATCACTTGGTTATGTTATATTGAAAAAAAAAAAGAATATCACATGAATTACCAATGAAACAACAAAAATATAGAGAATGGAACATCAAAATGATACCTTTATTGAAACAAAATATTTGTTTAATTTCCTCTTGAAGGGGGTAACCTCCAGCAGAGAAGTTCTCTATTAAAATGATTCTCAAGAAAACGATTTATCATGCCCTCAACTTCTATTTATACTAAATCTATATACCCAAAAGAATAATCTAAAGGAAGATATTTCTAGAAGCGAAAGTTTGTATTAACTCTTCTTACATTTGATTGACTCTCCTTATTCATAGGCCTTATTTATTAATATCGACCTCTATTACATGTAAAATATATTGTTCGACTTGTGTGAGTGATTATGGAGGTTAGGTCCCTAACATTGAAGATGTATATTAGGTTGATGGTGCAAATGAGGTTGCATAAGATCAACTATTCAAGGTTATGAAGATGGGTCTAGTTACTGATTCCGATTATGTTTTGTATGTTAACGATATTGTTATAGATATTGGAGGAAATTAGTAGAAGTGAATATGCATGAATGTGAAGCCGATTACCTAGGTACTAGCGAGTATATTCCTGAGTGTTTTTCTCGATGGCACTATAGAAATTAGGAGATCGATCGATTTACCTACAACAAGTTATCAGGATACCTAGGCTAGCCTATATAATTGTGATGTCTAATGCACTACCACTCGAAGGGGTACCAACATGGATTACAAGGGTGTCCAACAATGTGACCTTAGTAACCCCTTGTATTTCTTGTGTGTATGCTTCCATGACCACATATTTATGTGCTAAATGAAAGATGAATGTAGCTTATAGACGTCGAAACAAACCTCTACGCTGAAAAAACAAATTACCCACAATTCATGCCCAGGAGAGTGCTTTGATACCACTTGTTAAGAACTTGGTTATGTTATATTGAACAAAAACAAGAATATCATAGGAATTACCAATGGGACAACATAATA
>JZKD02S1880754.1:574327-593521 GCA_000966675.3 Picea glauca | reverse complement strand
AATTTTACAAGTATATTGCATATTTTTAATTAAAAAACTGATTACTCCGGAAGTTGTCAATAGAAATAAGTCATGAGCAATACTTTATGAGTTCTTGAAAAATAATTGAGGTTGATAGAAAAAGGAAATACCACTTGAACTAGTTTTACTGTGGAAACTGAGCTCACTACATGAAACCACCATTTTTTTTTTCTTGATAAGCATACTTATCACTGAAAGGAATCGCTTGGGAACATCTCATCAATTTTCAATGCCAAATCCTACCGTGACCAAACTGTGAAATTAGGGATCTCTGTGGGCTATGGTCCCTGTAAAGGGGAGCGAAAGGATAGAATGCTATGCTCCGTGATTATAAAGTAGTGTTGAGAAGCCTATTATCAATGCGATACTTATGTAGTACGTTAAAAAAATACGCTACCAAACATACGCAGTTGAGTTATGGAAATATGGAAACAACATTTTCTATAGAACATTCATAAAGTCCTAGCTAAACATGAATAAAATAAAGTCTTATGGAATATTTATAAGGGGTAGCAGAACATGAATAAAATAAAGTCCTATGGAATATTTATACAAGTGGACAAATAGAACATTCATCAAGTCCTAGCTCAACATGAATAAAATAAAGTTCTATGGAATATTTATGAGGGGTAGCAGAACATGAATAAAATAAAGTCTTATGGAATATTTATAAGGGGTAGAGAATAAATTTGGACAAATAGAACATCCATAATAGGATAGAGAGAATATTTATAAGGGTTTGAGAACATATTTGGACAAATAGAACATCCATAATAGGGTAGAGGATGATTTGGAATATTTATGAGGGGTAGCCGAACATGCATAAAATAAAGTCCTATGGAAATAGAACATCCATAATGGGGTAGAGGATGGATTTGGACAAATAGAACATCCATAATGGGGTAGAGGAAGGATTTGGACAAATATAACATTCATAATTATGAAAATAAGGTCTTATGGAATATTTATGAGGGGTAGAGGACGGATTTGACAAATAGAAGATTCATAACATTCATAAAGTCCTTGTTGAACATGAATAAAATAAAGACCTATTAATATGAATAAAATAAAGTCCTATGGAATATTTATGAGGATGGATTTGGACAAACAAAACATTCATAATTATGAAAATAAAGTTCTATGGAATATTTATGAGGGGTAAGTCCTCATCTAACATGAATAAAGTTATATGGAATATTTATGAGGGGTAGATGACATATTTGGAACATTCATAAAGTTCTCGTCGAAAATGAATAAGTCCAAAAGAATATTTAAGAGGGGTAAAGGATTTGGACAAATAGAACATTCATAAAGTCCTCATCGAACATTCATAAAGTCCTATGGATTATGAATGAGAAATGGTATAAAAAGGTGCATAATATTGAATATGAACAAGAAATTGTATAAAAAGGTCTGTAATATTTAACATGAATGAGAAATGGCATAAAGTCCTCACAAAACATGTATAAAGTCTGACGGAAAATTTATAATGGGTAGAGGAAAAATCAAATCCCCCATTGAACAAATAAAGTCCTATATTGGTAGAGGACAAATAGAACATGAATAAAGTCCTTACTGATCATGAATTAGAAATGGTATAAGGTGTGTAATATTTTTTTTTTTAAATAAAAAAGAAGAACTTGTTATATTAAGCTTTCCAAAAAGGTATACATTTGGCATATATGTGCCAGCTATCCTGCCTATACACGAAACCAGGACAGCTGGCCTGTCCATAGTGGCAAGCAAAATTAGGCGTATAGTTTTGCCACCCTGCCCGAAGGAAACCAAGGATTATAACCAGTATGCTCCATTGTAACAGAGAGACTATGCTAAAGCTAAGTATGCTAGGAACTAGAGAGCTACGGCTCTGATAAGCTGAATCTGAAAAGAGCATGGAAAACAAAAGAAAGACTAGAACCTATTCAGCCGGGGTTGTCTCCATTGACAGGTAGGTCGAAGGGTTGTGCACAGGTGGGGCATTGGCATCGTGGAGTGGCTTTGGAATAGGCCGCATAGAACATGTCAAGACGCTGGCTGACTTGCATAGCCCTGAAGACTTGATCGTCCACGAGGCTGCGCACTTCAAAGATCAACTGTAGGTGATTGGGATGCAGGGGCGGCGGCGAAGGTGGCGAATTCCTGTCAGACTCTGCTTTTGCCCGGCTCGACGTTGTCCTCTGTTGCTGTGTGTCGGTCATGCACTCCGGCTGCATCTCCTCCGCTTCTCTTGCCCCTTGCATCTGTGACCCATCGAGGGATTCCGATATCTCCTCCTCCACGAGGCATCCCACGAAGGATTCACTTGGATCAATGGCTGGCGCTGGAGAATTGCCCAGATTGGGTGCAGTTGGTTGGTGTCCGAGGCTCGTCGAAGGATGCCATTTGTCCAGTGGAGGCATGATGGATAGGTCCTCCTCAACATAAGTTTGAGGCGACGAGTTTGCTACAATGGCACCACCCCTGCGATTTTTCCCCGCCAAGAGCATGGCTCTGACAAACCTCTGATGTCTCTTTCTTCGTGAGTCTGCTGCGTACCAGCCAGCACCTCGGCGAGGCTTACCCCTTAGCCGTGCCATGGTGAGGGCTAGGGCAGAATCTTCTGCTCGATGGTGTTGAACCTGCTGGAACGAGTTCAAATGCGAGGAGGGAGGTCGGTTCAAACTGAAATACACACAACTCATAGCTGCCTGCATTAACGCCGAGAGCTTAGTGCTCTGGATGTCTGTCCCCTTCCCACGCGTGAGGAGCTCCATCTTAAACCGATGGTCTACGGAGGTGAGGGCTCTATTAACTGCCCGCAGCCAGGAGTAGGGGCCTCCATAAATGGCCCCCCCATTAGCGCCTCCACGTGCCCAGACTGCCCACATGTCACCCCATCCGGGGTATAAGGTGTGTAATATTGAACATGAATGAAAAATGGTATAAAAATGTGTGTAATATTTAACATGAATGAGAAATGGTATAAAAAAGTGCATAATATGGAACATGAATGAGAGATGAGAAATGTTAACGGTGTGTACTATTAAACATAAATGAGAAATGGTATAAAAAGGTGATAAATGTTAATGGTGTAATATTAAACATGAATGCTAAATGATATAAATGGTGTCTAACATTGAACATGAATGAGAAATTAGAAACGTTAATATATAAAAAGGTGTATAGGAGGAAAAATTGAACATGAATAAATTCCTCACCAAACAATGTCCTCATGAAACATGAATAAAGTCCTAACCCAAGGAAAGTACCAAACAACTACTCACCCAAGGGAAGGAAAAAACAATAAATTGAACATGAATAAAGTCCTCATCAAACATTAATAAAGTTCTCACCCGAAGAAATGACAAAATAACTACCTAACCCAAGGAAAAATAAAATAAAATAGAGTAACATATTGAACATGAATAAAGTCCTCACCCAAGGAAAGGACAAAACAATAAAAAAATATCAAAGGGACAATAAAGTCCTCACCCAAGAAAATGACAAAACAATAAAAAAAAATCCAAGAGAGAATATTATGTAATATCGAACATGAATAAAGTCCTCACCAAACATGAATAAATTCCTCACCCAAGGAAAGGACAAAACGATAAAAGATTGCAACATATTGAACACAAAAAAAGTCTTCACCCAAGAAAAGGACAAAACGATAAAAGATCGCAACATATTGAACATGAACAAAGTATTTACCCAAGGAAAAGATAAAATAGTAAAGATGACAAAAGGACAATAAATTCCTCACCCACTTAAAGGACAAAACAATAAAACATGACAAAGGGAGGATAGACTCATAACATCATACCCAATAACATGTAAATTATAATTATTAACATCATGAATTTCAAGTCCTAAGTTCACACTTCACCCAACTTAATTCCATACATGAGTGAAAACATATATTGTTTCTAAAATATTTATATTTGATCCAAAATTGGCCATAATTTGGCTAGCACCATTTACATTGGATCAATTCATTGCAAATAATATATTTTTTCGTCAATCAACATTCTACTTCCATCCTATAATTTAAAATCATGAAAGTGATGTCAATATCCCTAGTCAATCAACAGTGTACTTGCGTCTTATAATCTAACATCACCAACTTGATGTACGACAATATCCCTAGCTTTTTCAATGTGGGACAAAGGAATGCATTACATTCTCAATTTACCCTACCCAACCCTACATAATTGCCTATGACTTGTAAGAATAAAAAAAATAGATACTATCCTTAAACATATTGTACTTAGGTCTATGGTTAAGCTATGTTATTATACATTATAGAATATTATTGATTCTAATTTATAGATTAAAGTGGATTCTAGTTATATAATTTATAGTAGAGATAATAGATAGTTATAATATATGGTATAATTGTGTGTGTGTGCGCACTTTAGATAGTTATATAGTAATATATAAAAAATAATTAAAGGAAAAAACAAGAAAAAACCAAAAAAAAAACCATGAGATGATATTTTCATTTGCATGTACCAAGTTGCATGAAACCATGAACCCATGAAACCTTAAACCTATGGAACAATCTAGAGGGAGGCATGATTATTGTGACAAGTTGAGATATTTTGAGCCTGTGTTGGGAAGGGGATAGTTCCAAAGGTAGTTGAGAGTTGCAATTGTGGATTAGGGAGAGAAATTCTAGTTTTGTTTGTAATTTTCATTCAAAAGGGATTTGGGGCAAGTTTGAGATATTTTAGTGGGGTAGTTGATTACTTTGTGAATGCATGTTTCTAAAATTATTCATCATGCTAGAGAAACTCATGGATTAAAAATGTGTGGAGTTTTGAAACATCCAACGTTTCAAGTGGACACTCCATCCATCATTGGGGACATAGAAAGCTAATAAGTTGTAAAAGAGTGTTGAGATTTATGAATATAGGAGAGTGGTAGTGATGGTTGTTAACTAATTAAAAGTACATATTGTTTTTAAAGGTAATAAATAACAATAAAAAAGGGGGTTAGAAGAGGTAAAAATAATAAAATAATAGTTCAAGTATTAAAAGGGGTTAGGTTGTAGTGGTGGTAGAATATTAAAGTAAACATTAAGAATAATAAAATGATGAGAAATTATAACAAATGATTAAAGAGAGTTAAAAAAAATTAATAATAAGAGTTTAATTATATATAAGCTCAAAGGAGGAATATTAGAATGCATTAAATAAATTAAAGTAAAGAAACGGTGGTGAAAGAATGTGAAAAGAGGAGGAATTAACGATTAAACTATTCAATTAGGAAAAATCAAATAGGAAAAATATATGAAAGGGAAGGAGAAAATAATTTTGGAGAGAAATTTTGTCAAAGTCAAGGTTATTAAAAATAGAGATAAATTAGACAAGGTTAAAGTAATTATAGATAGAGAAAATAATACAAATAGAGACTAGTTTAATAAAAACTTATAAAATTGTGGGGTGTAATAGGTTAGGAGAGTCAAGTAAATAAAGGTGATAAGAATTAGTGGTGTGAAATAATCAAAGAATAGGTTAAGGGAGTGATTAAGGGAAACACATGACAAAGTAAAGAGAAGCGGTGGAAACCTTATTTGGAAGGAGGAAAGAGGAGGAGCGAGTAGGAACTGGGAAGCGATTGGTCAACCGAGAAGGAGGGATGGGAAGGGGGCTCAAAGTTGGAGGTCTAATTGTTAAGGTGAAAAAAAGAAGGTTTCCATGAATGCATAAGATTATATCCATCTTTGTGGTTAAATTTGTTATGGTGTTTTTCGATTTCACGGGATTTTCAAATGACACAGGAAGAGTAATGAGGGGATGGGGGTATGATTTTTGTTTGGTCAAAGAAAACAATGTTCTTAGAATTGAAGGAATGTTCAGTGATATCATATTTTTAGGTTCGATTATGGGAAGTGTCAGTTATATTATCTTTAAGCCTAGATTTAAAGGTTATTCCACTTTGGCCTATGTAATATTTTCCATGGGAGCAAGGAATCTGGTAGACTTCCGGTTCAAGCATCGGGTCCTCTTTGTCTTTGGTTGTTCAAAATAGTAGCTTGAGGGTTTAGTGAGGTTTGAATACAATTGTAATATTCTTCTTAGCGAGGATTTTCATGATGTGATTGGTGGTTCCTTGGATATATGTAAGAGAGAGGAGGGAATGATGAGAAGAGGTGGGGGGGGAGAGGGTTTTGGTTTGGTTTGTTAGCTGATCATAAGTCTAGTTAATTTGGGAGAGAGAGTAACCATTGGACATAAAGGATTTCCTTAAATGGGACTTTTCATCCATGAGGGATTCAGGGTTGGATATGTGAATGGCACAAGTGATCAAGGTTTTAAGGACGACAGATTTTTGGGTCGGGTGAAAAAATTTCTCTCCATAAATATTTTCTCCTTCCCTTTCATATATGTTTCCTATTTTGTTTTTCCTAATTGAATATTTTAATCGTTAATTCCTCCTCTTTATGCATTCTTTCACCAATGTTTCTTTAATTTAATTTATTTAATGTATTCTAATCTTCCTCCTTTGACCTCATATATCATTAAACTCATTTTCTTAAAAAAATGTAACTCTCTTTAATCATTTATTCTAATTTTTCATAATTTTAATATTCTTAATGTTTACTTTAATATTCTACCACCACTACAACATAGCCCATTTTAATACTTGAACTATTATTTTATTATTTTTACCTCTTTTAAACCCCTTTTTTACACTTATTGCTTACCTAAAACCAACAAATACTTTCAATTAGTTAACAACCATCACTATTACTCTTCTATATTTATAAAGATCAAAAATATTTTACAACTTATTAACTTTATATGTCCCTAATGACGGGTGGAGTGTCCACTCAAAATGTTGGACATTTTAAAACTCCACACAGTTTTGATCCAGAAGTCTCTCTAGCAAGTTAATTACTTGTTCCTTCCATCCATGATTTTGAGGGTAGGATATTAATATGTTTGTGCATATATTGTCATAGAGGAGAGAAAATATATGCTTCTCAAAATAAAGACCAAGAATCCATCATTAGGGAAGGAATATATATTGAAGTTGGAGAATTTCCCTTCAACAACTATTACATAATTGTAGGTAAGCCTAATTTTTGTTTCAAAATGTTTTTTGTTGATTGATGTGATGAGGATTCTTAGTTGAAATCCTACAATTTATTCCATGTACAATAAATGTAGTGATGGGAAGATTATTCCATCTATTCATTGCACACATACTCCACTTTTACAAATCATGATGTGTTCCCAATTGAAGAGTCATTTTCACATTTCCCTAGAACCTCTCGAAAATGGATTTAACCTTCTCATAGATATTTTGTCTATTCAACCCCATCTACCAATACCCTACAATGAAATGTTTCTATTTTTTATTTGTATCTATGATATGAAGGCTATACCATGTGCCTTAGCCCCCACAACATTATATATATATGTATATATATGGAAAATATTTATTTGTGAAGGAGGAATTTGTCTATTGGTTGGCATGAATATACCAATTCCATCATTTTCTATGTAGATTCAAAAGTTAATATTGAGGAGATATGTGTCAGGGGGATCATGTCTGATCCAAAAGAACACAATGAGTTGATTTGTCATAGAGCTTAAGTAATTACACTAATAATTATTTAGAGGCTATTATTACTTAGTAAGGACTCAAAGTAATTAAGAAATCGGGAAATCCTCTAAGCCATAATCATAGGTGCCTTCAAAATAATACGTAGATATTTTCTTATTGTAAATCTTCTTTAAAACTAAGAGTCACTAAATTATTCAGATGCTTATCATGTTTTCCTAGAGATTCCAATGGTTATGTTACTACCACGTCAAGATGAATCTTAATGTTTATATGAATCATAATGAAAATGAAGGAGTTATTGGGAAGTAAGGGGAATCATTGATAAGTGATGGCTTCAAGGCTAAGGAATTTAAAACTCTCCCATGATTAAGAGTATAATGAAGGGTTTTAATAACTTCTTTAATGATCAGGGCTCACCCCCTTCCACTTCTCACTTAATACTCATGTAGGGAATGGAGGGGTTAATTGTCATTAAGATATCCCCATCCACATCATTACAATCTGAAGAATGCTTTTATTAGTAATACAATGGCATATGAATTCCCCTCCTATGAGCCCTGAGAACCTTATCAAGGTTAATGCTTGTCATTTTTTACTTGGAAAGAAATAGTGGAATTAGAATAATTAGATGTTGAAGTAGGTGTTTGATCATTCTTTTTTAGCTTGGGTTTTAGTCTGGAGATATGGTAGATACCTCAATATTGAGAAATACAATTAGATCATGGGAGTATGTGGATATTATATGTGCTAACCAAAGAGTATTTGTTTCTCATTGTTATTATTGTTACCATGTATTAAAGTAATTTTGTGATGTAGAAAAGTGATTTCAACAATGTGAGAAAAACATCATGGAGGCCCATGAAAATGTGACTTAATGAGGTCATTCATAGGAAAATTGGAAAATTTATTCGAGTAGAAGCACACAAAATCCAAAAAAAACAAGGAATAGTCCACCCTTAAGTATATAAAGGATCTCCTCAACTTGCAAGGTTTGGGAAATGAATCCATATCAACTCTCTCAATTCTGCATGGGAAAAAACTAGAATTATTTTCCTTCATAAAAACCTTATCTGACCTGGTAATATGACCATAATCCCATTTGAATCTCCCTCTTACTCTTGGTTTCGTTGACCACTCTCATGCTTCTACTACATCTTTCCTTCTAGAAGACTCTACCATTTCTACTAAAGTGGGGAGGTATGGATACTCGGTTGGATTTTATTGATGACACTTATTGATGGATTTAATTGGAGGGATAATTGGATGGAAAGGTGGTTTATAGTTTTGGACAAACCTCCCTATAATAATACATAGGTGCCTTTATAATTCCTTAGGAAATTATGGGAAGATTTTATTTTGGGTCACCACATCAACTACTTTAACATTGGGGAATTCCAGGGGGTGGGTTGTGGGACCACACAAGATAAAGAAAATTCTAGTCATGACCTAGTTATATTTTCTTGTCCTCCTAGGGGAATTCCTAACCCCCCCTACTCAACATCCTCTTGTCGAGGAAGGAATTATCCAAAATTTTTTATCAATGTCAACTTTTACTTACACCCTAGTCCATCATGACAACTTTGTGTCATTATCTTGGTGGGAGGAAGCTTTAGGTGACATTTAGAAAGGGGATATACCTTCCAGCCTTGTATGAGAGTGTAGTCGAGAGAGGGAACATGGATAAATTAGGAATTCACGTGACCCTCATAGATGCTCTATTTGCGAGAATATTTTTTATGGGCCAATAGAGGCTAGTACATATGAGAGTTTCATGGAGGAGGCTAGTATCTTGACTATATCTATATTGTTCATTGATTATATATGTTTCTACATATCTTATGATATGATGTTTGTAGTTTCTATGCTCTGATAACATACCCTCCATGTCGGTAAATGCATCAGTGCCAACTTGCACCACTTATGAAACCATAGAGGCAATGGATGTGTTTGGTGTATTTCATACACAAGTACATGTCACCTTTGATAAATTCACCACATTGATTTTTTTATTCTCTAATATCCTAAAATATAATTATCTTGTGTTTCTACATGTTACAATACTATACATCGAGGAACTATGTCCACCTAGGATGGAAAATTCATCCCTTTCATAGGTATCATGTGTTGAGTTAAATATTTTTTAAATGTGAAAAGTTTTATATCGTTTCAGTTAAATTTTACATTTTTGTACCAAAAAAATTATTAAAATATATATGCCGGTTGATTCATTCAATGCTACGTCACCTATACACCCATACACCACCCACCTCTACCACATTTTCCATCTAATGCATCCATGGTGGTTGCACCTATACAAAACCGAGTATTTATCTCTATTGCAAACCATATTGTGCCATCTAATGAGGCTACTAGAATAAATGTTTCCTCAAACAGGTTCTACATCCAAGTGCTCCACCTACTAGAAAGTCTCCACCATTTCCTCACTTATTCAAAGTGAGATCATATGTTGATGATTTTTTATGTATCATGAATGGAATTAATTTTGTTCATTTTTTTTTTAATTTCATGCTTTGATCCTTGTAACTACTACAAGGTGGCATCATTGAGAGATTAGGGTCGCAAAGTAGGGTATGTAACATCCCGCTTTGGCGCGCTTACAAAACTTATTATTTGCGGACACTTGCTCACAAGTGATCTGGACTTTTCTGATGTTAAAACATTTATACTCGATTATGATGCGTTATGATAGATGACATGATGTATTACAATTGTTATATACAGGTGTTATTGACTCAGTTTATTTGAGTGTGAAGGGTTTTTGACCTGGAGGATGTAGAGGCATCGAAGAAACCCTTGGACTCCGGATTGAGTCAGGGAGTGTGATATTTGAGTTGATTTATTTATGATGATATGATATTGATTTTATGATAGGTTGTTGACATGTTCTGACATGATGGTTGATGATGCACACTGACGATATCTTGCCAACCAGACTCACATATGGAGTAAAGGGGCCACACATGATTTCCAGAGAGGATGAGGGAGAGGTGTGGACAGAAGCCCTGCCACAGCCTACTAGCACTCCCGCCGTGGCTCGAACTGTAGGTTAACGATTACCTAGTTCGAGAGGATCCACGATGCCGTGAGGGCAGACTGCAACAGTCGCTCACGATGATCCTAAGGGGCGTGCAATAAGGCGGGGGCCTTATTCCTTAGAGCCCTTAGTCTCCCACAAGTTCACCTGGCGGAGTGTTGACTCCAGGGGTTATAGATATCTACCAATCAGTCAAGTCAGCGAGTGGCACCCTTGGAGCACGTGGTGCATCCTGAAGTGCACGTCGTGCAAATAAATACAAGTCGGTGAGAGGCACCCTTGGAGTACGTGGTGCATCTTGAAGGGCACGTCATGCAACAAAAGAAAACGAGGTGAGTGGCACCCTTGGAGCATGTAGTGCGTCCTGAAGGGCACGTCGCATTGATGATGACGATGAGACAACCTAGACGACCCTAAGACCTTAACGCCTCATAAAAATTCTTAAAACGACTCCCCTAATTAATTGTCGCCCAGTTCAAATCTAAACCTAAATTTAAAACACATCTAAGATAAAATTTTGATTAGCCTTAAGAGAAGACCCTCCAAAAATAAACTTAAGAACGTAAACTAAAACCCTCCTAAGTGTTAGTTAAAGTCTTCTTAAATTAAGGGGGGGTAAAGTAATGAGGGAGATAAATTAAGTGAAACCCATGGATTTTAAATTTTAAAGAAGAATTAAAATTATTAAAGTGTGGAAGTATAAAAGTTAGGATTTTAGAAATACATTGAAAAGATTAATAAGTGCTTTATCTTTTTGGGTTTTAAAAAAATAAAAATAAAAAAATAAATAAAATAAAAAAAAAGAGGAAAGGAACAAATAATAGAAATAAGGAAACTTGAAATAAAGGAAACTTAATAAAGGAAAGTAGGGGACATAGGGTAAAAAGCGAAAAGGAATCAACAATTAAGGAGTTACTAAAAATCAGAAGCTTCATTTAGTAAAGTTATTAAAGGCATGAGAGGGGATCTAGGAACCCTAGGAGAAATTTTAGGAGCGACTTAAGGGGGGTGAGGGAATTGAGTCTTTTAATTATTAAAAAGAAATTAATTTTTGGAGAACCGTGGGGATGAGTGACACTTGGACGGCAGAGAATATTTAGAGGTTTGTCATTAAAAATTTAATTAATAATGATTTAGGAAAGTAGGTGGGTCTCAAATTTCTATAAAAGAAGGGGAAAGGAAGGAAGAAGGGATGAACGGTTAGCGTAACGTTACGCTGCTGGATTGTGGCTTGACGGATTGCTTGTGAGGAGTTGGGTTTATCTCAACTGTATTGGAGTGGTAGCTCAACCTTGGAGGCGAGCTGAGAATCTAGTCTTATCTCTGGATCTTGTGTGGCCCCTTTACGGCTCGGGGGTCTAAGGGGGAAGCAAAGTACCCCTAGCGATTGGCTGGGAGGTACCGGTGAGGTCTCTACGGTCGACGAGCATGAGTGGCTAGGAGCGCGGGACATCAATCGAGGCATGGTCATCATTCAAGGCAGGTGAAGAGGCAAAGGTATGGTCAATTATTTGGTAGATTAGAAGCACTAGAACTGATGTAGATCTGACTGTTATTAGTTAGGTGAAATAGCATTGAAATTTATATAATGCTTGCTGTATCTGTCATTTTCCTTGACGATTCGCATAGAATAATTGTTACAATGCTTGCGGAACCTCCTGACTCTATCCAACTATAGCTGAGTGATGAATTTTATAATTTAGTGTGAAGTTAACCCTTGTCGGCAACTTGTGTCTGTCTAATTCATCCACTGATAACGGTTTTAATCTCTGCGTTGTTGTTAAAACTTTTCTGCGATTAGGGGTTTAAAATCCCTGCGTTTGACAGTGATATTTCTGTGTTTTTATGGGGGAATTTCTCTGCGATTTGGGGTGAATTTTCCTGCGTTTTTGTGATAATATTTGCATGTTTATGATATAAATTCCTACGTTTTTATATCTCGGCGATGGGTGGAGTATACTCCCCAATGTCAGTCTCTTAAACTCTGCGTTTTTCTTCCCTTGATCTCTGAAATTTCCTTCTGCGCTTGGTGTTTCCCTCAGCTTGTTGTTGGCCCCCAATTTTATCTCCGTTTTGATATGAATTTCTCTGCTTTCATGGATTTCGATTTGGCATATTGGAGTTCGATTGGCGTTCTAAATTCCGGATTCGTTTCTGCATGCATGGATTTCGTTGGGCATTCTTCTTTCTGGTTTGTGGCTCGAATGGTCTGCGTTGAATGGTAAATGAAAGTCTGAATGCATGGGGCTCGATGATGTCGATGTTAATGTATAATTAATACGATTTCTTGTTGCTCTATGAAGTCTCTATTTCATGCATACCAAATCCAAATGTCAGCGTTTTCGATTGAGTCTCTATTACTGTAGTGTAAATCTGAATATCAACAATCGATTTGATCATCAATTTCTGGGTAGTAAAGACTTCCAGGTCCGCGTTTAAAAGATCGGCGTTCTCATTCATAACGGGCATAATTACAGTTGCATCTTTCTTTTTGGGGTCTGCGCTTTTAATATTATTTAATGCCTGTACGTGTAACTACGCCATAACCTACCGTCATAGTAGTGATAGTCTGTTGTCTTTATCCTTTTTAAATGGAATGTAGATACAAGCGCAGAGTCATAATGTTTAGGGAAGGTCGTTGTATGGCGACCTGTTGCTATTTAAATGACAATGTAAAAGCAATGATAATGCCTTTATAATTGAAATATTAGATGCTGTGGTAACAATGTTTAAGGAAGACTGTTGTATGGCCCCCACCCTGCAAGATCGAGCTCTTCCTTGGATGTTTGTTGGTGAAATGCGAAATGCTCGAGTTGGACTGTGTAACCATTGGAAGCGCCCCCGATTCGGCAACTAACCCGTGAATTCGTATGTCAGGCTGTGGTATTGTGCCTACCCTAGGAACCCCATCTCACCTTTAATGTATTGTTGAACTTGGCAGTAAGGGTCATCGCCGGTAGGTGGGTAATTGACGGAAGAGTTGAGCTTGCCAGGCTGACAGCCACGCGTAGCTGCCCCTGCTTTGGACTAAGGGTGGCAGTTAGCGATTTTTATGGAGGTGTTTTAATTTTTCAAAATCCTTGACTATCGCTATGTCTATCCCATCCTGCTCCAGCGGTGGCTATTGTTAATTAGAGCTGCAGTTCGACGCTGTTATGGGAACCTTGTCAGTCCTAGGGGGTAAATTCGAAGACCGCTTGTCCGACGGAAGATTGGTTACCCTCTTATCGCCAGCAAGTTACCTGGAGATAAGCACCTGGCTGTCACTACTGCATGGTAGCATGAATGTCGGTTTTAGGTGTCCCGATCATAATAAGTTTATGCCTTTTTTTTATTTGGACAACTTTTTAATTACTGTTATTTTTAACGTTGTATGTTAAACATTGATATGATTATAGGTGTGTCTTCCTAATTATGATGCCACATTGTCTTTGAATATGATGTTTTATAATTATGATGTTGCCTTGAATACTATTACCCTTAAACGTTGTCGTGTTTTAAACATTGATATTATTATGTGTGGGTCATTTTAATTTGATGTTACAATGTCCTTCTTAAATATGATGATAATTATAATTATGAGGTCATCTTAAATGCTTTCACCTTTCAACAATGCCATGTTTTAACATTGTTATTTATATATTGTTAATTTCAATTATGAGGTTACTTGGAATATGTAATCAATGTTAATTCTATATATTGACCTTTTTACTTATGGATATTTACCAGTATTGTCAGTTAATATTGATATATTTCATTTTCAAATCTTGTTCCTTGCCATTTTAGAGATTGTATCATTATACATGGCCATTTCTAAATATGATCTTATTTGTAATTGTTCAACTATGAGGTACTAATAATTAAGATGTTATTTCTAGGTATGATGTTATATTGTTAATTTCAAATATGATGTTACTTGGAAATATGATGTTATTGCATTATTATTGGAATCTATGATCATAGATGACATCGAATTGAGAGCTCCTCATGTTTATGGAATTGTTTTTATCTTGTAAGGTCACTGAAATTTGGGGTTGTAGCATATAAGAGGTATTGTAATTATAGCATCATGGTCCGGATAGGTGATATAAATGGAAGGTGTTAACAATTCATGGTAGTGTTACTGTAACTTCTAATATTATTAATAAACATTTACGGTTTAATAATCTTGATTAAGTACAATAGGATTTCTGAGTCTGTAATGAGGGTGTTGGTTCTTGTAGACAAAGTTGTGCTTGGTTGACAAACCGTCCTGGCGTTGGAACTATTGTCGGGTGGGATGTAGACACCCCCCTGGTAGCCTAGGAGACATGTCTGTGTGTGTGATTTTTTGTGTAAGGAATCCAGTGCAGTAGCAAGAGTCTCGGGCCCTTTAAAGGCAGGGTTTCCACTCTTGCGACACACCTGATAGAGATTACTAGTTTCTTCCTGAGCAGTCAGCCAGGAGCCTGTCTAATCTTTTTTCGAGAAGACATAAGACTAAAAGCCCTTCTTTTCTGTGCAGAAATAGTAAACTCTACTGATGGATTCTTCCTTCTGTGACTGTACTGTACTTAACACCTAGTGTCGTTTTCTGCTTACAGCTGCTAGTTGTACGCCTTATGTCTAGGGGCGTTTATTGCTTGTTGTCACTGTGATATGTCGGGATCGTCTTGTTGTGTTCATCTTGCTTGTGTCTTGTTCTAGGTTAGGTTACTAGTTTCTGCCTGAGCAGTCGGCCAGGAGCCTGTCTAATCTTCTTTCGGGAAGACATAAGAATAAACGCCCTGCTTTCCTGTGTAGAAATAGTAACCCTAACACCAGATTCTTCCCTCTATGTTCTTATTGTGCACCCCCAACATGTCTTAATGTTTGTGTTATGCGCCTTACGCCTATGGTCGTATATTGTTGCAGTTACTCATTGTGTGCCTTCAGTCTTCTTGTGCTGAACATCATGGTTGCGTCTTGTTGGTTGTCAAGTGGCGACGTAGAGTCAAGTATGTTTGTTAGTTCTACACACGTGCACACACCTTAACCCCCCCCAAAAAAAAAATCATCTGTTCTCAGAGTTGTTGTCGTAACGCTGAGGCCGTTACACATGGTATCAGAGACGGTTCGACCCGCAACTTGGGATTCTCTACGGCTTCATTGACATGATTAGATTTGATTATTCTATTGCTGATTGAGTTGATTGTGTGTGTGCAGGTAATCATGGTTAGAGGACGCCGCGGAGGAAGACGACGGGGTGCTAGGGGAGGAGGCGTGATGCCTCTAGCAGCATCCACGCCTGAGGAGTCTAACCCCCAGGGAGGCGAGCAGGTTCTTGGACAGGAGAAGATCGCAGTTGTCGATGTCATGGGGATGATGAGATCTTTTTAGGGCATGTCTGAGGCGCTGATCAGCCGATTGGACAGAGATGAGGCTAGGGCGCCATCACCTGCTGAGGTTCTGCCGCGTGCATCGGCCGTTACTGGTAGCATTCACCGTGAACTCGAGAAGGTGAAATTTCCCGAGTTCTTTGGTGCCCCGGACGGCGCAGCCGCTGAGGCATGGTTGGAGAATATGGCGATGTGCTTCGCACTGTGCGATTATACCTCCAACATGAAGGTCTGCATGGCGGTCTTTCAACTGAAGGGGAGCGCTCTTCTATGGTGGAAGACACTCCTACCACAGCTAAACATGGCCATTGAAGACGTGTCATGGGAACTGTTCGAGGAACGGTTCCAAGAGAGGTATCTTTCTGAGGAATTCATTGAGCGTCAGCTCAATGAGTTCAACGCCTGACGACAGGGAGGTCGTACAGTGCCTGAGTACGAGGCATGTTTTATGGAGCTGCTCCGGTATGCTCCGCACCTGAACACTGAGAAGCTCAAGGTCAACAGGTTCATGTTTGGCCTTAACGGTAGCTTGCGTGCAAAGGTTAGGATTATGATGCCTCAAACCTTACACGACGCTGTCCAAAAGGCCCTCATAGTAGAGGAGGAGATTATCAGCAGGGGTTAGACCAGGACTCCAGCGAGACCTGCAGGGCAGGGTTCATCTGGTACGTCGCAGCAACAGACACCAATGAGACATACGTCGGGGTATCATGGCTTCTGGAGGGGACCCACGTTCACTACACCTCGACGACCACCGCCTCAGCAGCGGACACCTTATCGAGGACCATGGCAGCAGTAGCAGCGTCGCCCGCAGCAACAACAGTTTAGGCCTGTTCAGCAGAACAGACCAGGGTTCCAGGCTGGTGGGAAGTCATCTTCTACTTTGGGTACCAGGACTACTGGGCCAAAGAAGGGGTTTTGGACATGTGGGGAGCCACACTACCAACGCGACTGTTTTGTGGAGAGGACCAGAGCGTCCGGATCAGCCGGACCCGCTACAGTGGGAGATATGGGCAAGGCCCATCGGATTCACGTAGCGGTGAATAACCGCCAAGCAGAGCACCAGTCGACTGTGATCGAGACGACATGTACCGTCATTGACCAGACCCTTAGTATTTTGATAGACCCTGGTGCTACTGAGAGTTTCACTTCTGGTGCAGTGCTAAAAAGGATTAAGGTAAAGGCAGTCGAACAGGATGAGTTTACCTTCGTGGAGATGGCTTCGGGAGACAAACAGAAGGTTGGAGGAAAGGTTACGGGTTGTGCCCTTAACCTGGGAGAGTTTGTCACGAGGGTCAACTTGTATGTCACGATCTTAGGATCTTATGACGTCGTGATTGGTATGGATTGGTTGGAAACGCATGAGGTGATACTCAACTGAAAGATGAAGAGGTTGAGCTTGGTCGATGATGAAGGACATAGATGGGTGATTGTAGGATGGAACCAGGGAGTATCCCTGAGGTTCGTCTCTTCCTTATAGTTACGGAAGAGTATGCGCAAGGGGTGCAAGATTTATGCGATCCTTGCGCTAAACAAAAAGGGAGTAGCAGAAGGTCTAGAACACCTTCCGGTGGTGAAGGAGTTTGCGGACATGTTTCCAGAGGAGTTACCTGGGATGCTGCCGGAAAGAGAATTGGATTTTACCATAGACCTGAAACCGGGGACTGAACTGATAGCGAGAATGCCTTATCGGATGTCAACCCCAGAGTTGTAAGAGCTGAAAATGAAACTGAAGGAGTTGTTAGACATGGGACTGATACGCCCTAGTGTGTCACCGTGGGGTGCACCAGTTATTTTCATTCAGAAGAAGGATGGATCGTGGAGGCTTTGCATTGACTACCGTCAACTGAACAAGGATACGATCAAGAATCAGTATCCCTTACCAAGAATTGATGATCTGTTCGATCAAATGAAGGGTGCGACGATGTTCTCCAAGATCAATTTGCGATCAGGGTATCACCAGTTACGGATCAAGGAGGATGACGTCCCTAAGACTACTTTTAAGACAAGATTTGGACACTATGAGTTTATTGTTTTACCATTTGGATTGACAAATGCCCAAGGGGTATTCATGAGTTTGATGAATGGGGTGTTCTGCGAGTACTTGGACAAGTTCGTCCAAGTATTCATTGACGATATTTTGATCTACTCTCGAACGACGGAGGAGCATGACGAGCACTTGTGCTTGGTACTACAATGTTTACGAGAACACAAATTATATGGGAAGTTGTCCAAATGCTCTTTTTATCAATTGAGGATTCACTACTTATGGCATGTCATCTCCGGCAAAGGCATCGCCATGGATCCAGCCAAGGTTGAGGCTATTATGGAATGGCCTGCGCCAACGAATGTCACAGAAGTGTGTAGTTTTATGGGTTTAGCCGGATACTATCGACGGTTTGTCGAAGTATTTTCAAAGATAGCAAATCCGATCACGAAATTGCAGAAGAAAAAAAAGAAGTTTGTTTGGACAGAGAAATGCGCGGAAGCATTTAGGAGGCTTAAAGAGTTGTTGACAACAACGCCGATACTAAAGGTCCCTGACATGGACGTAGACTTCTTGGTATGCACTGACGCATCCAAGGAAGGGTTAGGCGGAGTCTTGATGCAATACGGATGAGTGACTGCTTACATTTCCAGGAAACTAAGAAGGCATGAGGAGAACTACGCGATGCACGATTTGGAGTTATTAGCCATTGTATATGCTTTGAAGGTTTGGAGACACTACCTTGTTGGACGAAAATTTGAATTAAAGACTGATCATTGTGGACTACAACACATTTTTACGCAAAGCGACCTGAACGCGCGACAACGGCGTTGGTCGGAATTGCTTAGCGAGTACGACTTCGAGATTACTTACATAAAGGGAATAGTGAACTGAGTGGTTGATGCTTTGAGTCGGAGGCCATGCATCTTTTCGGTGTTACCTCTTCAGACGAATCTACGTGAGAAGATTATCACTTTACAGCGTATCGATGACTGGTACAAAGAAGTCGATGAGTTTATCGGACAAAACACTATGATGGTACCATGATATGAGGGATTTACTCTTGACAGTGATGGGTTATTGAGGTTTAGAGGTCGGATTTGCATACCGCCAAATGACGAGTTGAGGATGTTGATCCTGAGCGAGGCTCATAGAGCAGTTTACATGGCTCACCCAGGAGTCACGAAGATGAGGGCAGATCTTAAACCCTTATTCTTCTG
>JZKD02S1880754.1:548459-570454 GCA_000966675.3 Picea glauca | reverse complement strand
CTGCAGTTTGGCGCTGTTATGGGAACCTTGTCAGTCGTAGGGGGTAAATTCGAAGACCGCCTGTCTGACGGAAGATTGGTTACCCTCTTATCGCCAGCAAGTTACCCAGAGATAAATGCCTGGCTTTCACTACTGCATGATTTCATGAATGTCGGTTTTAGGTGTCCCGATCATAATAAGTTTATGCCTTTTTTTTATTTGGACAACTTTTTAATTACTATTATTTTTAACGTTGTATGTCAAACATTGATATGATTATAGGTGTGTCTTCCTAATTATGATGCCACATTGTCTTTGAATATGATGTTTTATAATTATGATGTTAGCCTTGAATACTATTACCCTTACACGTTGTCATGTTTTAAACATTGATATTATTATGTGTGGGTCATTTTAATTTGATGTTACAATGTCCTTAAATATGATGATAATTATAATGATGAGGTCATCTTAAATTCTTTCACCTTTCAACAATGCCATGTTTTAACATTATTATTTATATATTGTTAATTTCAATTATGAGGTTACTTGGAATATGTAATCAATGTTAATTCTATATATTGACCTTTTTACTTATGGATATTTACTAGTATTGTCAGTTAATATTGATATATGTCATTTTCAAATCTTGTCCCTTGCCATTTTAGAGATTGTATCATTATACATGGCCATTTCTAAATATGATTTTATTTGTAATTGTTCAACTATGAGGTACTAATAATTAAGATGTTATTTCTAGGTATGATGTTATATTGTTAATTTCAAATATGATGTTACTTGGAAATATGATGTTATTGAATTATTATTGGAAGCTATGATCATAAATGACATCGAATTGAGAGCTCCTCATGTTTATGGAATTGTTTTTATCTTGTAAGGTCACTGAAATTTGGGGTTGTAGCATATAAGAGGTATTGTAATTATAGTATCATGGTCCGGATAGGTGATATAAATGGAAGGTGTTAATAATTCATGGCATTGTTATTGTAACTTCTACTATTATTAATAAACATTTACGGTTTAATAATCTTGATTAAGTACAATAGGATTTCTGAGTCTGTAATGAGGGTGTTGGTTCTTGTAGACAAAGTTTTGCTTGGTTCACAAACCCTCCTGGTGTTGGAACTATTGTCGGGTGGGATGTAGACACCCCCCTGGTAGTCTAGGAAACATGTTTGTCTGTGTGATTTTTATGTGTAAGGAATCCAGTGCCATATCAAGAGTCTCGGGCCCTTTAAAGGCAGGGTTTCCACTCTTGCGACACACCTGATAGAGATTACTAGTTTATGCCTGAGCAGTCGGCCAGGAGCCTGTCTAATCTTCTTTCGAGATGACATAAGACTAAAAGCCCTTCTTTTCTGTGCAGAAATAGTAAACTCTACTGATGGATTCTTCCTTCTGTGACTGTACTGTACTTAACACCTGGTGTCGTTTTCTGCTTACAGCTTCTAGTTGTACGCCTTATGTCTAGGGGTGTTTATTGCTTGTTGTCACTGTGATATGTTGGGATCATCTTGTTGTGTTTGTCTTGCTTGCGTCTTGTTCTAGGTCGGGTTACTAGTTTCTGCCTGAGCAGTCGGCCAGGAGCCTGTCTAATCTTCTTTCGAGAAGACATAAGACTAAACGCCCTACTTTCCTGTGCAAAAATAGTAACCCTAATACCGGATTCTTCCCTCTGTGTTCTTATTGTGCACCTGCAACATGTATTAATTTCTTGTGTTATGCACCTTACGCCTATGGTCGTATATTGTTGCAGTTACTCGTTGTGTGCCTTCATTCTTCTTGTGCTGAACATCGTGGTTGCATCTTGTTGGTTGTTAAGTGGCGACGTAGAGTCAAGTATGTTTGTTACTTCTACACGCGCGGACACACCTTAACCAAAAAAAAAAAAAAAATTGCACCTATTCTCAGAGTTGTTGTCGCAACGCTGAGGCATTCAATGCTACGTCACCTATACACCCATACACCACCCACCCCTACCACCTTTTCCATCTAATGCATCCATGGTGGTTGCACCTATACAAAACCAAGTATTTATCTCTATTGCAAACCATATTGTGCCATCTAGTGAGGCTACTAGAATAAATGTTTCCTCAAACAGGTTCTACAGCCAAGTTCTCCATCTACTAGAAACTCTCCACCATTTCCTCACTTATTCAAAGTGAGATCATATGTTGATGATTTTTTATGTATCATGAATGGAATTAATTTTGTTCATTTTTTTTTTAATTTCATGCTTTGATCCTTGTAACTACTGCAAGGTGGCATCATTGAGAGATGAGGGTCGCAAAGTAGGGTAGCACCATTGCAATTATCAGTATCATATACGGTGATTTTTCTTAGCTTTATTTATCAAATATAATTTTGTGATTCTATTAATTCATTGTGGAAAAATAATAATAAGAATGTTGTTTCTTTGTCCAGTCTTTGGAGTGACTAACCATGCCTGGTTGCAAAACCATTCAAGGTGTTTATTTGCGTAAGACACACTCAAATGCACACACACACTTCATGGCGCATGTTTTATGAATTCCAATATTTATTTATTTCATGTTGATGAATGATTATTATGATGATAATGCTCAAAATTCCATCTTTTTCCACTATGATGAGATTCTCCCAATTCCACATATTTCCTTTAGAATATATTCAAATAGGTTTTGGTCTCCAATTCCTAATATCACATGTGATGGAGGGGTACAATGTAGAAATATCTATGTGTCATACCATTTATATTATAACTTTTCCATCCCATGTTTAATCATCAAGTTATTACATAATTTTTACATAATGAATTATTAAAGTTATTACCCATGTATACTCATTGCATTTCCTTCTATCATATCACAATCTCATATACACAAAAATGTGTCATCACTTTCTTAATCACAAGTTTAATTGGGATAACCATGCATGGAATCCCATGTCTTCACCTCATAACATGAATCAAACATGCTTTAACCTGATAACATAATCCTTTTTTATAACTAATCTAGGGTCATCTAATGACTAGTTTCATTGTATCCTTCACATCATATTCATGTTAATTAAGATATTTGGGTACTTCACAAAATCTATCAATTTAATATGTTTGTCCCAATTCATTTTTACCATAATTGATCCTTTGACTTCATATATCACTAAAAGAAAATTTACTAACAACATCCACTAGTTTGAACACTAAATTCCTCATTAGAATGGTATAAGAATTTGAATTCATGAGGTTTGATACCTGAACCTCATTAAAAACCTAAAAGTTTATATTATTTCATGAAGTGGAACCTGCAAATTATTAAATATCCATCACTTCATTCATATTCCATATTATTTTCATACTCAGGCCATGTCAAAGGAGATTTTATTACACACCCATTGGATTTTAATACTTAAATCTCATTGATAAGATATAGGAAAATCCATATTTTCCATACTCCATGAGATTTGGTCACCAACTTCTCATAACCATAGAATATTCACTCCATAAGAAGGCCTAGACACATAATGATAACCTGTCTTATGAATCTCAACCATTAGCTCATCATTATGAGCATCAAACTTCACAAAATCAACATAGTGCTCACAAAGACATTTTTTCAAATAGTTTGTACACAAATGTAATATTGGACATTCAACAATTCACGTACTCAACCAATAACAATATAGGAAAAAATTTGTATCATGCACTGGGACCCTCCTCCCTTAGTCATTGATGCATAACCACTCTAAATTTCTCTGTTATAGAAAGATTTGCCTCACCCTATGAAAATTTGATCAGAAGGCCTTTTTCCATTTCCCTATCCAGACTTGAAGTCCCTTTTTACAGTTCCCAGAGATAAAAATAGTATTTTTCCACATATATGGTCCCTAACTTTTATACAACATGCATATACATAGGTTGCACCATTACAACCCTCGTACATCAGTTTTTGTGCCCAAAATTAAAAAATGGTGTCAGGTTTCCATGTCACATCACGAGATCCATGATCCTTGACCTTCCATATACTGGAAATGTTTCGAATCGTCCCTTCATTTCCATTTGAATGATATAAGTGGGCCATATCCAAGATGTGGAAAAGAGGAGAAGAGTTCAACTTTGAGAACAAAGTTACTCTCGATAAATTATTCACTTCATATTGAGTTTGCATCCCTTTATCCTTTTAAGTTTGAACACGTTGTTCATCCCCCAAGCTCTTCCCTACTTTATTGAGAATCTCATTTTCTCTCTTATATGAGCTTGCCTTTGGTGGAGGATTGAAGTGCTGGAGGCCCAGCTGGAAGGGACTTAGTTTCTTGGTTCTGAACCATGATGACACATAAGTTTGTAATTCATACACTTATGCTAATTACATTTTAATATAAATACGCTTTTCCCGTCCAATTAATGTCTTGAAAATATTTGAATTGTTATTCCATGGGCATATTTGTTATGAATACTGATGGATTATTCTATTGAATGTGCTAAATTTATATAGTATCATCATGTGCTTGTGTTTCTTGGTTTTTGAGGACAAGTTGCAGGTGTATTTCTTTGGGTCAAGTGCTCAATAGTGGAATTCATCGAACGTCTAGATGAGGTAGGCTCTTTATCTTGTCTTTTTAACATGTTTTCTTATATAACATACTTGAGATTAGAGTTGATTTCTGTAGTCATTTTCGTCTGTTGTGGTTTACCCCATGCCATAGAGAGAGTTTCCTAGTAACATTCTAAATTTATCTTCATTTAGATTTCCCACTATAACCAATTTGGTTTCTAACAATAGTGTATGAAAATTCAGATTAGAATTGAGTTAGGAATTAGAATTACATAATAAAAAATCACAAGTGAAAACCCGATTGAATTCTCATGCACATGCTTATTACTAGGAATTGAATCACATGACAAATCATATGTGCATAAATTGGATCTTAAATATAATTAATTATTCATGATTAAATACGAAAATACATATGTAAAATACATAATCTCAACACATCATATCTAACGTAAATAACTTTGAATGACATCCAACAACCTGGCCATGTATTCCTAATTAGAAATAACATTCATAATGATATATACTCACATATAATTAATATAAGTCTATTTACATAATCAATAAATATATTTCACATCAAGATAGTCATTCCATTACAAAATTCCCACATATTTAAAAAACAATTAATGGAATAATTGGCATAAACACATTCACACATAAATAAAGATACTTACACACATTTGTGATAATGGACTACCAAATTAGTTGAAATTTAATTCCTTTTCATCAAACCATAGGAAATCAACTATGAAATCCACCCTCAATCCAAGATTACAAAACTACATGGGTGAAGACAAGTTCTGCATCTCTAATCATACTCATTCAAACCCACAAACTCGAGATTTCTAGAAAATATATAACCTACCATAATATCTATCAAATAATTCCTCCACGCAACACATCCAACCATTAAATTATCCACTATTCATTTCAACCACAAACATACACAACACAAGGTCTGAAGTACATTCTCTTCCATGTAGTCCCTCAAAAACGTTGTACCCTCTAATGATCTAGCATATGAAAGGGAACTCTAAATGTAATTTCTCTCGAGGTTCTTGAAATGGAATCTCAGCTAAACCAAACCTAATTACTAAGACAAAATAGGTTTACAGGTCACTATCATTTCCTAAACTCAAGCATAATCAACCATTATTTTCCTCTTAAATCAAACTCGTTACTCCTCTTGTAAACAACAAATACCTTATATTTCCACATTCTCTTATTGGCCTCATGCACATAGAATTACCATGGAAGTTGTAGGAATGAAATACATGGAAGCCATATGGGTTGAACATGATTAGGAGAGGTGAAACTTGAATGATAATAAAAAATAAACAATAGGAAACAATCAAAGGAAGACAATTAATTATAAAACATTTTGTTGGAATATTGAGTGGGGGATGAATCAGTATGAGCACATCATACCACTTTTAACCACAATATATATTCTTTCACTTTATCAACAATGTTCAAGATTTTATCATCAATGTATCATGTATGATTTCATTCATATATATCATAAGCATGTAATCATAAACAACATCACATCAAGAAAACAATACACCAATATTTATGTGGAAACCCAAATGGTAGAAAACCACGAAATGCTTTCTTATATATATCAAGAATTCATTCACAGGAAGCACCAAATTCTCAATTCTTTAGCTGAAACTCGAAGGATTATCCATCCACTTATTTTCAGGATTCACACTAAAGGAAGATACAACTCCATGAATTCTCTGGCTCCAAGAAAAAGGAGGCTACAACCCCCTGAGTTCTCCAGCTCCAACCAGAAGGTGGCTACAACCACCTAGTTCTCAGGCTCCAACCTAAAGGAATCTTTGAATCCCTAATTCTCTGAATCCAACTGGAAGGAGGCTACAACGCCTTTTCCTTTCTTCATTCTGTCACCTTGAAATATAAGTGTAGACCAATTCTCACTACCACAATCACTGCCATTGTCACTTCCACTACCACTTTCACTGTCACTATCACTATTACGTCAACGAATGTCACAACAACCTATCCAACCAATCACTATCTCCTCCACAAAACTAGATCCACTCTCATCCACATGAAACTCATGCCAATATCACCAAGAGAATATCTCAAACCATATGCTCAACAACACCAACACATGCTTCTACCAAGATTGTACCAAGATCACCACATACCACCACAAGATATTTGTCTTAACCAAGTAACATCCTATACCATGCATCAACCATGCATGAACCTATACCTCAACTTGTACCATCAACCATGTACCATAACAAGTGCATCAACCATACCAAGTATAAATCATGTACCATAACCATGCACATCAACCATGTAAATCAACAACCTATCACAACCTCTACCAACAACCTATCACAGCTTGTATCAACAACCTATCACGTTAATCTCATCAACCAATTAGATCTGATCACATAGATCTCATACCAACTACCACACATGTATATATCAAACCATTTACAACTATGGATTTCTAATCATGTGCCATACATATAATAAAAATCATAAGCCAAGTGTAGTGAACCTGCAGATCAACCAAGAATCAAACCCTCACTATTATTCAACCTCAATCTGTACCAATAACTTCAACAAAAAGAGAGTAGCATCTTCATCAAACTTTACCTTAGTCTCACGGGACTAGTTTTTGAATTGGTCAATAACCCTAACTCACAACAATTATAAATCCGTACTTGTAACAAATAAAGATATTAAAATTGTACAAAATATTATCCAATGTCTTCTCTACAATTCCTCCAATTTCCACTACTTGGAACATATCATAAATGGATTTATAGAAAAAATGGTAGATCTTGTTGAATTAAGGCTTATTCTAGAGAGATAACTTCTAGAGCATGTCACTCGTGGAATATTTGATATCTGGATCTGAAAATTGCACATAATATATTATGGCTTGTACTCTATCCAATTCATTTTGTCTCACTAAATTTGAATATTATATTAAGAAGTTATGATGTTTTTACCCGAAACACATGTTTAAAACTAGTTTAAGGACTAGTCAAAAGACTTATCTTCCGCATAGTGTATCTCCCAAAATACAACGACCCAAAAGATGAAATTTCTACCATAGGTACCTTTGATATTGTTTCTCAACAAACTTGTATTTTTTATATATTAATCATTCTATAAAAACACTTATTGTGAAAATGGTGATATGACCTATAAACAACATACATTAGAACACATCATTAAAAGACTCCATCCTCCCTTCAATTTTCATCCTTCTTTACTTCATCTTCCCTCTAAAATTTGCCTCATATCTCCTTGGTTACCTGAATAAATTATAGATAGTAAATATTCTCAATAGGTTCTAATAGGAGTCTCTTGATATCTTATTTGTACTTCCCAAGTAACTTCCTTTAGGAACTTGTAATTGTTTTACCCCTTCTCCTCAATCTAGGGCTAACCCACTTTCTTGTTGCAACTAACTTTTTCTTAATTATTCAAATCATAAATAGTTTGTTGCAACTTCTTTATCCTTAATTATCTTCTTGTTACAACCACTTTACCCATAATTAATTAATTTCTTTTTCAACCACTTTGACTCTTCAACCTTCTTTTTACAACTACTTTACCCATAATTAATTTCTTGTAGCAACCACTTTGACTAGCAAAATTATTGTTACAACTAATTTACCCACAATTAATTTCATGTTATAACCACTTTGACTAGCAAACTTCTTGATGAATTTCTAGGATCTTTTAGAATAATTGACTTCTTGTTGGCCTTCTAGGGGCTTCTAGAATGTTCTTGAATTTCCTCCAGCTTCACAAGGACATATCTCACTAACTATGAGGAACCATGTGATGTACCACATCATTAGAAATGGAATAACATGTATTATACATATATGATAGTATTACTTGAAAATGCATTGATATTCATGTCTTTATTCCTCATACAAACAAGGTTTCCTTAACCACACCTCTGGGGATACATATAGACTACATCAAATGCACCTAACTAACTCACCATCAATCTAGATCATAAAAATTTCTAACATCTCTGGACCTATACAAGGGTTGACAACAATCTCTAATGTTTGACATCAATGACAACCAATTGTCCAAACGAATTGTCCAACAATACCCCCCTTTGGCATTGATGTAAATGCCAACAATGATGCTCCAATGCTCATGCTCCCCCTGTGACCATCGCTCCCCATCAATGTTTCTATCTCTCTCCCTTTGATATCAATGGAAAAGGGTATCTCCCTTTTGGATTTCTTCCCCTATCTAAATTTTCCTTGGGGTTTCTCTCCCTATCTTCATGCCTATGAACTTTCTCTACATTTTTGTTCCTTTGATTACTCTCTCTCTCCCCCTTTGACAAAGGGTAACTCTCTCTGGGACTGTTATCCCTTTATGAACTCTTCCTTGGGGCTTCCCCCCCTATATTCACTATCATGATATCTTCTTTGACCATATCTCTCCCATTGACTTGTCTGCAAGATGTTGTGAAGATCAAATATAGGTCTTCTTGTACCTGTTTTCCTATTGGAGTTTTTGTCGATTAGTGCTTCCACTTGAATTTCACTGACATCTATAAAAATCATTCTAAATTTGATTCTCCGTCTACTTGTCATGTTCACTTGACCATTTTGTTCAATAATGTCCTTTTGAGGATATATATTTTGTTGATGGTATCTTTTTCCCTATTTACTTGTGCCTTTCATTGCTTTCCTTTCTGTGACCCATTGTTTCAACTGATTCTAATTGTAAATATACTATTATGCATATTATATGAACCATTCTTTCTTTACCTTCTAATTAGCATCTCATGAATCCATCTATGTCCATGTGACACACATTTCCTATAACTCTGCTACTCAATTGTCCACAATGTTCATTTGTCACTGTACAATTGTGAAGTATTCACGGATGCAACTGATCATCACAAATCAAATGTGTCCATTGGTCTTCTCTATCTACAAAACAAACTCTGATGCATGGAATAAACTATATTGAAGATGTCTTTGTTTGAATGCAATCATAATATTCTACCATTGAAACATTCTGAATCAAATGTTTGTAACACCACTTTGAAATACTTCATGATGTCTGAAGGATAGATATTTGAATTGTAATATATGTTGCATATAATCCCCATATTCAATATTCATATTATCTAGGAGTGTCCAAGCCGGGTGGTTCAGAAAAATATTCGCTCTGATGTGGAGTAATATTCCTCTTCATCTGTAGACTCATCATCCCTATGAACTTTGACTTCTTTCTTTCTTCCTGTGGATTGATTTTTCACAATGATTCCTAAAAGCACAATATTTTGGGTCCATTCTTTATCCACCTACTCTTCTTTTATTTCTAATTCTATAGAAAATCCTATGATATCTGGGACATGTTATTTATTCACCCATTCTTATTGTATTTCTCATGCTACTGCAAAACTTGTGATCTTTGGGACCTGGTATTTATTCACTTGTTCTTGTTTTTTTTCATTTATTCTTCAACCCTTCATGTATCTAACATCTTCCTCTTTCTTTGTATATTTGTCTTCATCTCATATTATTTCCAATCTTGAGAGTATGACTTTCTTGGTGTCCTTCATTCATTTGATATTCCTTTACATGTTCTTGTTTTCTTTTCCAAACCTTCCTATATCTAATATTGATGTTCTTTCTCAAGGAAGTATCCATCATACTTATACAATCATTAGCTATATGACCATAGTTGTGGCATTTTTAACATTCAATATTGTGTGGGGCCACACAAATATTTCTGGCAGGATCATTTCTTTCATTAGCCCTCCAATCTACAACTTTATGTCCAAAATTAGTACACTAAAAAAAATGACCATAAAATAAATTTAAATATCTGGGAGTGAATGGCATAGTCCTTTTGAATTTTTCCTTGGTTGATCATTATTGAAGCTTATTTGTGGCTTGAATGTGAAGAGTCTTCTTGAAGATGTATCTTTATCATCTTTATTAGATTATGGTTGACCATGATTCCTTCCTTTGAGTACTTCTGCATAACTCTTTCTCTTTTCTTCATTCTTCCTTTTTGGAAATATGAAATACTTCTCTTTATTCTCTACTGTTCATCTAGGTGTTTTCGTCTCTTCAACATTCTTGTTGAGCTTGACGATTTTAACTCTCAATGTCACAACTTCTTATTCAATATTTTCTACCTCTTCTTATTTCTTCATCATCTGAATCTTCACGACTTCTTCTGTTCTCTTTACTTCTCCAAGTTGGATCTTAAATGTAATTATTTCATCTTCAAGTTATCTTTCTCGTTGACTGATTTTTGCTTCATGATTCTTTTCCTTTTTCAGTCTTAGGATTGTCTTCTATTTCATTAGTCTTTCTGTCTCATCACTTTTAGTATTCAAATAAGGGAATTCAATTTCAATATGTCCTACTTCTTCACAATTAAATAAAAAATACACACTTTTGTTGACTTCACGCTCTTCTTCTTTTGAATTTGTCTGATATGACGAGCATATTTATTCTTATTCTGTACCTGAACTTTCTTTAATTTTATTTGTATTTGCGGTAGAATGGGATTCTTTTGATTATAAATTATGTAGCTTATCCCAAAGTTCTTTGGTTAATGAACATTGTCCCACTTTGACTTTCACTAAATTAGGTAATCCTTCCATGATGAAATCCATTGCAATTTTGTTGTTCTTTTTAAATTCTTTCTTAATTGCAGTCTTTGGCTTCTTTGAACTAGTGTATCCTGTAACAAATGAATACCAAACATCATAACCATGTCCTTGTAAAACAGTTTTCATTTTGATGCTCCACATCTCATACTGTAGACTATATTGACCACCGAACTATGGTATTCCATTTCTATACAAATTATTGTTCTCCATGATATTCCTTCCAGGGGTTAAACTATTTCCTGAAGGAACAAGATCCGATATCAATTGTTGGAATACTAAGAGGGGGGGGAGGGGGTGAATCAGTATGAAAAATTTATACCACCTTTAACCACAATATATATTATTTCACTTTATCATCAATGTTCAATAGTTTATCATCAACGTATCATCTATGATTTCATTCATATATATCATAAACATGTAATCATAAAAATAATCACATTAGCATCACCTAAAGAACATAATACACAAATATTCATGTGGAAACCCAAATGGGAGTAAACCATGGAATGTTTTCTTATATATCAAAAATTCATTCATATGAAGCACCAACTTCCCAATTCTCCAGCTGAAACTAGGAGGAGGCTCCAACCCCCTATTCTTAGGCTCCAATCTGAAGGAAGATACAACTCCCTAAATTCTATGTCTCCAACTAGAAGGAGGATACAAACCCCTAGGTTATCTATCTCCAACTAGAAGGTGGCTACGACCATCTAGTTTTCAGGATCCAACATGAAGGAAGATCCAACTCCCTTATTATCCAACTCCAACTAGAAGGAGGCTACAACCCCCTTTCCTTGCCCCATGTTACCACCCTAAAATATAAGTGTAGACCAAATGTCACTACCACAATCACTTCCAGGATCACTTCCACTATCACTGCCATTGTCACATCAACCACTATCACAACAAACTTTCCAACTAGTCATTGTCTCATCCATGAAACCATATCAACTCTCATATGCATGCAACTCATGCCAAGATCACCAAGACCATATCTCAAATGATATTCTCAACAACACCAACACATTCCTCTACCAAGCATGTACCAATATCACCACATACCACCAAAATATATCTGTCTCAACCAAGTACCAACATGTACCATGCATCAACCTATACCTCAACCTGTATGATCAACCATGTACCATAATAAGTGCAACAACCATACAAAGTATCAATCATGCACATCAACCATGTACATAAAAAACCTATCACATCATATACCAAAAACCTATCACAACTTGTATCAACAACCTATCATATTAATCTCATCAACCAATCAGATATGATCACATAGATCTCATACCAGCTATCACAAGTGTATAGCTCAAACCATGTACAACTATGTCTCTCTAATCATGTTGCATACATATATAAGTAATAATAAACCAAGTGTAGTGAATCATCACATCAAACAAGAATCAAACCCTCACTATTATGCAACTACCATATGTACCAATCACTTCAGCAACAAGAGAATAACATCTTCATAAAACTTTATCTTAGTCTCACGAGACTAGTTTTTGCATTAGTCAGCAACCCTAACTTACAACAATCATAAATCTATACCTGTAATGAATAAATATCTGAAACTTTTACACAATATTATCCAATGTCTTCTCTAAAACACCTCCAATTTTCACTACTTGGAACATCCCATAAATGGAGTTATAGAAAAAATGGTAGACCTTGCTGAATTTTGGCTTATTCTATCGAGCTATTGTCTAGAGAATGCCACCCATGGAATTTTTTATATATGGATATGAAAAATGCACATAACATAATATGGCCTATACTATCCAATTCGTTTGGTCTCATTGAAATTGGATCTTCTATTAATAGGTTATAGTTATTTTACCCGGAACACCTGTTTAAAACTAGTTTAAGGACTAGTCAAAATCCCTATCTTCCATAGAGTGTATCTCCCAAAACAAAACGACCCGAAAAATGAAATTTCTACCATGGGTACTTTTCTATGTTTTCTCAACAACCTCTGATTTAATATATCTTAATCATTGTATATAAAAAATGTATTTTTAAAATGGTGAGATGGCCTGTAAATAACATACCTTAGAACACATCATTAAAAGCTTCATCCTCCCTAGGATTTTCGGCCTTCTCTACTTCAACTTCCCTCTGAAATTCACCTCATATCTCCTTGGTTAACTCAGTCACTTATAAATATTCAATATGCTCATTAGGTTCTAATAGGATTCTCTTCATACCTTATTTATACTTCCAAAGTAGCTTCCTTTAGGGACAACTTGTAATTGTTTTACCACTTCTCCTCAATCTAGGGATAACCCACTTTCTTGTTGCAACTAACTTTTCCTTAATTAGTCAAATCATAAATACATTTTTCCTACTTCTTTATCCCTAATTATCTTTGTTTTACAATCACTTTACCCATAATTAATTAATTTATTATTTAACCACTTTGACTATTCAACCTTATGGTTACAATTAGTTTACCAATAATTAATTTCTTCGCAACCACTTTGACTAGAAAACTTCTTGATGACTTTCTAGGATATTCTAGAATAATTGACTTCTTGTTGACCTTCTAGGGGCTTCTAGAATATTCTTGAGGGTCCTCCAACTTCACAAGGAAATATCTCACTAACCGTGAGGAACCACATGACGTACCACATATCACTAGAAATGGAACGACATGTACTACCCATCTATGATAGTATTACCTAAAAATTCACCAACTTCATGTCTTTATTTCTCATACAACTTGGGTTCCTTAACAACACCTCTATTACTACATGTAGACTACATCAAATGCACCCAACTAACTCACCATAAATCTATATCATACAACTATTCAACATCTATGGACCTATCCATGGGATGACATCAATATTTAAGGGTTGAAATCAATCCCTAAGGGTTGAAATTAATGACAACCAACTGTCTAAATTAACTTTCCAACACATTTTCCTTATCAATGTTTTGAATACTTAGTTTACATGGAATCGTCATGGCCTACCAATACTAGAGCATTTTCCATAGAAAAAAAGAACATCCCTTCATGAGCTCCCCCATTAATAGCATATACATCTATCACTGGAGAAAGTATCACCTTGCAATCCCAAGTTTCATTTAAAAAACCCTCTCCTAGGTCTCTTTTTGGCATAGGAGTTTTAACAACAGGAGATTTGGAAAAGTATTTTTTACAATAAAATTAGTGAAAACCTTTTTAATCCCATCACCAATTCCTATTTTTGTAGTTGAACGTGTTGATGTTGGAAAGTTGGTTGTCATTGTTGTCAACCCTATTCAACCCTAGTAGAATCCGTGAGGCAAGTTTGGAAGTCTCTATAATTAGTGGGTATAATTGAAAAAGTATCCAAAGTGGTCCCCTTATGGCATAGATTTAAGCATTTCCCTCATGGGAAGAGGCTTTGAGGAAGTCTAAAAGAATCTCTGGAAATATTTTTAAGTGGTTGAGTGGTTAAGGATACACAGATGTGTGGTCTTGGAACTTGGATTTGTTTGAGGAAAAAGAGGATGAATGACAATAAAAATGCATGTAACACACTCATCGATGGATAGTCCTCATCGTGTCATTTCCAATGGTAGGTTGTACACCATGTGGTTCCTTATGGGTACGAAGATATGCCCTCATGAAGTTGAAAGACCCGACTTATGGTTAATAATCCCCTAAACAATTACAACATGAAGTTACAAGTAATTAATTAAAGGGTAAAGTGGTTTTTGGATGTATGGTCTAACGCGGGTTCTGCCTTAATTTTCCAACAAAACCCTAGAAACCATCATTCCTTCTGGAGAGCAGAAGGAAGCACTACGCACACAACGCACAACCCAGTCTCACCCAAGATGGCTTATGGGTGAATGTAGGACCCAAGTGTCTACAGTATTGGAAGGAATATTTCTCATGGGGATGTTAGACATATTTTTCTACTTTTCTCTTTACTTCAATAATCATTAGATCTACCATGCTATAATCATATTCATTCATTAACATACATACTATAGAAAATATCAAACTAATATAGTGCGCGTTGCATTTTACTACTACTAGATTCATTCATTCATAATAAATAATGTAAAAATAAACATTCCACACAATGAAACAATGTTTTACCATGGTTCACCCGCATGAGCTACGTCCACAACGATTTGGAAATATTATCTTCTTTATTCATCTTTATCAAGTCATTTCTCCACTTCCATTACATCAGAATAAAAAATAGTAATAATGGTCTGGATGAAAAGTTAGAACCAAGATCCACAAATTGTGACCTTACCCTCAGTTACTACTCAATAAAAAACTCGTCTCCAAAACTAACTCTATGATCTTACCGTGAAAAAAATACTCTAACTCTTCTCACTCACTAGATACTAGCTAATCTCCTCAGATATTACAATACATATTTATACTACCAAAATGTGGGTTAAACCCATTACATCATGACCAAAACCATAACCCTAAGTAGATTAGGTTTCTCCACATTGTAAACTCTTTCACCCAGTTGATCCACGATCTGACTTTTTCCTGGTCGCGCTGCCATCCTTTCTGTCTTTGAATTTCCTCTTACTCGTGTTTCTTTTCCTTATCTTTTAACACACTCCTTTTCTTGTCCCATTCTCATCTGCTTCATTTATTGTTGTGCATTTCCCCAAAATAGACTATGCCAATAGGACCCCAACACTTACCTACGACTCATCCCGAGCCACTCAAGAAGTGTTTGCATCCTACGCAAATTTTTCCAACTCCTGGAATCTTCCTGAAATATCTTCAGCTCAAGTTTTTTCCTGCACACTCTTCTCAGCTACAGACTCCATAGTCTGTGCAACAATGTACTCTTTCATCAATTCTTATTTCTCAAAGATAATTTTGCCAATCTTCCCTTTGCATGCATCAATATCTGTTAACATTTTCTCTTCTTTCACTTGCAATGGATACAACGGATCCTGGTTTGATTGCTTCTCTTCTTCAATTGTATTGAATTATGTTTGTAGGTTTTACAAGTACTGCACACTTCTCAACCTATCTTGTATTGTCATTGTCTTCTTCTTTTTGTTTCAAGTCTTGTACTATAGTGTTTAATCCTTCTTCTTTCTTATCTAACTTTTGCATTTTGTCATCCTCGTGTAGGCTCATCCATAGTTGTGCGCGTATGTCATATAACTCTATGATTTTTTGGAAGCTCTGTTCAATGTTATCCTTATGATCTGTCACCATATGCACCCTTTGTGATCTAACCTCTGTTGGAGTGATCAGTTGTAAAAGTTCCATCATCTTTGTGATATGGATATTATAATTCTCCATTTTCTTCACTATATTCTCTATCTTACCCTCTGTGGGTATGTTCCCTTCCTGCATATTGTCTGGGATAGTTTTAAACACTTCATCTACCTGTTGCTCTATCTTCTCTGTGCATTTATTTATGTATTCCTTCTCAACCTGCAACTAGTTTAGTGTAATCTTCATAGTCTCATTTCTTTTTTTAACCCATTGTAGATCAGTCACGTCTACTCATGCTCTTGATTGGATCTCATGTGTGACACTAACTTTTAGTTTATACAAAAATTTCGTGGGGACCTTGGACAGTGCCAAGTCCAAGTGATCTATGTCTTTCACGACCTTCTATGTTGTCTCCTCATCCATTTGCAACATATCTTGAGAGATAGAAAAAATTTCACTCTTTGACACTATAATATGGATCGACTCTTACATTGGGATTTATCTTCTTGAGTAGTTTGTTTTGGTCTCACCTTATCCTTCTATTGCGTCGCAGTCAGTTTCAGTTTTGCCAACGTTTCCTTCACCTCTGTCAGCTTCTAAATGATTCATTCTCATTTCTTTCTTGCATCATACCACGCCTCTACTGCACAATCCTATACTTTTGCAGTGGCTAACTCGACACCATCCTCTATCAAGGTCAACTTAGGGATTTTATATAGTACAATCATCTTAATTGGCAGAGCCTCTGTCTGGATTGTGGTCATTTCTATCTCTATGTCTAGGACATATCCACCTCCAAGTTCCTCTTGCATAGGAATATTAACATATTTTTTTATTCGTCCATTGTCTACCATGGCGAGGTCCTTCTCCCGTGCTGACGAATTTTGAATATTATTATATCTAGATTTCCTAACTATCGTGCTCCCTCATGTTTTCTTTGAACACTCTACAACCTTCCTTGTATTTTTTGTTGGACTATTTGTCTACTTCAATGTTCCCTCCTCTACTTTCTACTTACCTTTAGATCCCTTCTTGTACACTACCATTACTTTCCATTCCTTAGGCCAGTATTTCATGGCACATTGTACCTCTTCTTTTGTCTCACAATACCTCATCTACAACCAATTCTTCTTGGGATACCTCTTATCCTGGATCCACATATTGTATCTGGAAGCATTGAAATTTTCTACTCCTTCGTATTCTTCCACCACTTCTTGTAGTATCCTTTAGTTATTGTGTATTTTTAATTCATATCATCAAAACAAATGGAAAATAAACTTGAATTTTCCTTCCTTTCCTTTACAGTTTAAGTATGCCTTAATGTCGTATAGGTTGTTGTCCAACACTTGCTTGGCCTTGGGTAAAATACATTGTATTTTGGTTCTTCCCAACCCATCAAAGCTATGAGTATGATCAACCATGGATAGTGGAACTCCATTCCAATATTTTCTGCATCCTTGCAGTCATCCAAAAACAATTTCAGTAAGTATGGGCTCAATCTTAGTAAAGTCCCCTTCACGCACTACACTATTGATGATATAACTCTTGCAGGTGTTCTTTCCTTGCATCATTTCCTTAACAGTTTGTAATCCATCAACTTAGCTTCCAATCTCGTCGTATTTTCAATGATTCTGTTGATTATGATTCCCCATGACCCTCTTTACCATATGTTTTCTTCATCTCCTCTACCAGTTCTTTCTAAATTTTTTACCATCCAATTATTGTGTTGTCTTTTCTACATCTGTTGGTAGACCTGTAATTGGTGCAATCAAATCTACATCTATTGAGACTGTCTTTTCCATCTATAGAATACCCCCATGCAACAATTCCAATAATTTTTCGACGTAATTGTTCAGATATTTACCCCGTCCAAAATGAGGGATTTCCAACAAGTTCATTATCCCTGTGTTATACAACCCTATTATCCACTGCTTTGGTTCCAAAATTGGAACTCCTGGTGAACTTACTCCTTTACTCTCCATATATACATGTGGATCAAATTCAAGGAACTTGTCCCTATATGTTACATCATTATCAAAATTCTTTAGTTTCTCCACACAACCTAATAAGTCAGGAAGGATCATGACTCCTTATGTTATGCATGTTAATTTCATTGTAACTTCTATCTTCTTGTGCGGTGATCTCTATGTTGGTTTTTTTCCCTTTGTGTTTTTTTTCCCCATCAACGACCGTTCTTATTGGTGGGCATCTTCTTCTTCTTCTGCGTTGGAATTTTGTTGACCGGTAACATCTTCACCCTCAACCTGTTTTTAGTTTTGCGGTGTTGTCTCTGCGACAGGTTTTTTGTACTTGTCCAACCTCTTCCCTAGGCTCATCTAAATCTGTTTTTTCATCATATTCCCCGCTTGTTTGTTGCAGTGCTCTCAAACACAACTGCTCTGTATGGTTTGGTTCTTCATCCCTTAGATCCACATCCATCTGCTCAGTTACTAGTCCTATTCCTCGACAAATCTTGGACTGACTGGTTCAATCACAAGTGATGGGATCTCATCCATGTTTACTACTTCCTTTGTCTTGATAGGGTTTTCTAATTTTTTGGTTACTTACTCTATGGGATTCACAACACTTTTTGTCAACCTTGTCATTTGACTGGGAGCTCCAACCTTCAATAGTTCCATTCTTCTAAATGATGTGAAATGACTCTGAATACTCACTCAATACCTTGAAATCTCCTTGACAGCACTTGTTTGCACCAATTTTTCGCTCCTTAGCTCTTGTTTTCTCCTTGCAATTTTTCTAATTTTATAGTTCCTGTCATAAATTCTTTGTCATGCTTTTACTTTTCCACTCATCACCTTTTTCCTTTCTTTGGCCACTCTTTGTCCCGTCATGCTGCATTTTCTATCTAGTCATATTTCTTTGATGCACAATATGTTCTTGTTCTTTCATACCATTTATTGTCTGTTGCACATAGTATCATCTAACTCTTCCTAAAAAACCACTTATCTATCTACTTCATCTTTTTTTATTTTTCTTCTTTTTTCATTTTTTTCTTCCCATTTCTTCTTTTACTCATATTTTCTTATTTTACTCCTACTATATACACTATGTAAAACTCTACTTCTCTGTACTGTAGCTACTAAGTGTTTTCATGTTTTTCAGACAAAGGCATAGTATGCATGTTTTTCATTGATGGCAAAGATCACGATCAACATCAGAATGACAATGATGGAATGGAAAAGATCAACACGTTCAGCAGAGCGATGATGGCATGGCAATGGAAAGATCAACTCAGAAGAGGAATAGTGATCGTTGGATCCTTCAGAATCCCCGATGGTTGTCAGATCCTCTCAAAGTGGAAGGATAGATAAAGCAGGGCTAATAGGTTGAATTGTTGATTAGTAGAAATCTCGTCATTCGTCGGATTAAAACATGATTCCCGTCAACTGCCAGATATTCTTGAATGGGAGGACAGGATCAGATACAACGAGATACATCCTAGAATAGATATATATCATCATATCATCCGAAAAGTTCACATTCATTGACCATTCCAAAAGGATTGTGACCAAAGATCTGCTTCAAGAATACCCGTCAGTCGTTGGATCTAGTGGAGTTGCAAGGAGAACAAGCCCAGGAGTTAGCTAACACTCCAAAGTCGCGAAATGATGTGAACTGTTGGATGAAGAGTACACGTGGAAAGAGATCAACATTTCACTGACTAAAAGGTCAAAGGAAGGACGCCCCTAACCCCTCGAATTCGTGATATGCGAAATCGCGATAAGATCTGGATTGTTGATCCAAGAAGGACACGTGGTGATAGATCAGAGCACGTCACATGCTTCATTTCAGAGTTTCACAGATCGGGAAATATAAAGGAAAGAGGTTCTCTAACCACGTGAACTCGTGATATGAGGAATCGCGATAACAATCCTGACCGTTGGAGTCATAGGACACGTGGCAAGCGATTGGAATTTCACTAACTTTCACATTGGAGGACTCAATGGAGCATGTTGTGTGAACTTGCGATATGCGATATCCAGAAATGATCTGAGCTATCGAATTAAGGGTTTATATGAACCCTTGGATCGAGGTATTTTGTGGAACATTGGATGCAGAGGACACATGGTGAGAAATTGGCATCTCGCTGACTGGAAAGTCAAAGGAAGGAAATCCTATAACCTTCCAACTCGTGATATGCGAAATCGCGATAAGGACTTGCCTGTGGTCATAGACAAGGTCACATCGTCGAAGGCATAAGGGAAGGAGATAATTGCTAAGCTCCATTTCGGGGATCACAACTTGGAGTTTCGAGACCCCTCATCACAGGAATCCCAAAATATGAGATCGCAATGAGACTGGACCATCGGATCATTGGAGATCTCGACCGTTGATCAGGCTCAATGAAGTTCAAAAGTTCGCGAAATGCAAAACCCCTTTTGGTGTAGGTTGTGGTCACCGTCAGTGGTCATGTGAGAGGGAGGATCTAGCGGATCTAAGCTCCATTTCGGGGATTGCAACTTGGACCATCGAGACCCTTCGACACAGGATTGCCGAAATACGAAATGCGAAAACACCTTTTTGTGTAGGTTGTGGTCACCGTCAGTGAGCATATGAGAAGGGGGAGCTAGCGGATCTAAGCTCTTTTTCGGTGATCGCAACATGGAGTGTCAATACCCTTCGACATAGGATTGCCGAAATGAAAACTATGAAAGGCATTCTGATTAGGCTCGTGGTCACAACTAGTGGGAATATGGAGTAGGCGCGAGATCCATCAATGGTAATCCAACGGTACAGGTTAATCAGGAATATGATCGAAGGGTCATCATTTATTTTCATGATTATTAAGCTCAGTTACGATTCAGTTAGAAAATTAAATCATGGTTCTTGATCAGTTGGCTATTCAGTTGCTGAGACGTTTTTATTTTTTCCCAAGGAGATTTGAGGCGTAACTGATGAGGCTAGTGAGCATAAAAGACGAGATGCAGTGACTGTGTAAGGTTGGTTGTTCTAACCGAAATAGTGAGATGAACTATAAGACAAGTAAGATGAAAGAATGCAAAGCATGAGATAAAACTCAGAGATGAGTAACAATCACCGAACAGACAGAAGAAAGAGAAGAATAGAAGAATAGCATGAAGCAGAGCAGAACTACAGAACATTGAAAGAGGGAAGAATTGTACAACAGTGAAGAAGGGGTGAGAATTGAAATACCTTTATTGTTTGTTTGTCAATCAATTATTTAGAATCAGGGAGGAAGGATGGTGCTAGGGAGGACTGTGGTCCTCTGATATTCAATTTGGTTCTTGAATATTGGAAGTTGTATCTTCCATCTAGTTGTGGCTAGAAAAATCAGGATGGCAGGGTGGTGCTCGGGAAAACACAAAGTTTTTTGTATACAAGTTGGAGCTTGTATAAATCCCATTGGTGTTGGAATATTTAGGGAGTTGGTGCTTCCTTCTAGTTGGTGCTAGAGAAACCAAAGATTTGGTGATGTCAACAAGTTGGATCTTGTAAAACAGAGGTAGTAGCCTCACTTTGAGTTGGTTCTCAAACATAGATGATGTACAGAACTTAAAATACTGCCTATCATTTCGAAGAAGAAGAGGTT
>JZKD02S1880754.1:523707-536430 GCA_000966675.3 Picea glauca | reverse complement strand
TTAGTTGTCTTAGTAATTTCAACACTAAGGGTTATTGGGTCGGTTGTCCCTATACAGTTTCATTCGACTACCATTCACCAATGCTTGCATCTCCTTTCTTGATAAATCCTACAGCTGCACAACACCTCCTTCTATGATAGACTTTATCTCATATGGCCCTAGCCAATGGATTATGAACTTCCCTAGGTGCTAAAAAACATTATTGTTATAAAGGATAAATAGATCTCCCTCCTTAAATTTATTCTTCTTAATGTTCCTATCATGTTGAGATTTATCCTTTCCTTTCTGTACTTCCTGATGAAAACTAGTTATAATGTTGTATTCTTCTAATTCCATGAGTTGAGCCAATCTTTCTTGAGTTTTTCCTCTTTTTGTAATGTTTGTAATAGCTGCAATGCATAGACTAGGTATCAAATAATCCAAAGGGACTACTGCTTCTTTTCCATACACCAATCTGAAAGGTTTCTTCCTAGTAATTTTCTTGCATGTAATTCTATATGCCCATAACACTCTTGGTACCTTCAAATCCCAATCATCCCTGTTCACATTGCAAATCTTGGTTAAGGAATTCTCCAATATCTTAATAAATTCTTCCAATGTCCCATTAACTTGAGGATTGTAAGGAGTTCTCTTATGATGATGTATCTCAAATTCTTCAGGCATTGCCCAGATAGTACTATTGATAAAATGAGTCCCCTGATCACTCATCAAAATTCTAGGGAATCCAAATCTTCTGACTAGTTTCCCAAATAAGAAGGGTGGTGCAATCTTTTACTGTTACTTATTCAACGCATCTGTTTAAATATTATGTCACTGTAATGATATATCTTGCTTCCGATATCCTAGCTGGTGGATTGATTGGTCCTACAAAATCTACTGCCCATTTATCAAACACTTTCAAAGTTACTTGAGGTCTCAGTGGCATATCATCCCACCTGAATGGATTTCCTACCCTATGAAAAGCATCACAATTCTAACAATATTCCTTTTCATCCTTGTGAACTATTGGCCACCATAATCCTGCATGCAATATCTTCTGCAAAGTAGATTTACCTACATAATTTCCTATAGCGATTCCTTCATGTTCTTCTGCTAAGATAATGGGACATTCGTTCTCCATGAAACATCTCCTCAAAATGATGTTTTCACCAAGTTTTTAGAAGTGGCATGCAATTAGTTGTTAGTCTGCAACTCTAACCACCTGATTTTTCTTCTACGTAGAATTATATTCCTTTTGGGAAAATTTTGTACTCAAAAATTCAATAATGTGATTAACAATTTGTACTGAAAAAAATTGTGCATCCAATAAATTATCCTCCAAACTAATTGCTTCTTCTCCATTAGTTATCCTAGATAGATGATCTAGCCTTGCATTTAGTCTTCCAGGATTCATAACTACTTCAAAGTCAAACTCCTGAAATAACAACAACCATATGCATATTATTCCCGCCAACACTGGCTTATTGACCAGGTATCTAAGAGAAGAGTGATCTGTAAACATCTTAAAATGTTGGCCTAACAAATAATGTCTGAACTTTTTCAATGCATAAACCATAGACAAACCTTCTCTTTCTGTTGTATTGTAATTATGTTATGAATCTGAAATCTTCCTGCTTGCAAATTCTATTAGGTGATCTATATGAACTTCTCCTGGATGTGTTAATAGTGCTCCAAGTGTTATTGCAGATGCATCTACATGAACATGGAACTCCTTTGACCAATCAAGAAACACCAAAATTAGCGTGGTCACCATTTTCTCCTTCAAGATGTCCAAACTTTGTTGGCACTCATCATTACATTGATACTTAATTTCCTTCTTCAACAATCTCTCCATAGGTGTAGTAATATGTGCATATACCCTTATACTTCATGTAGTAGCTTGTATGACCAAGTGTAACTTTTAACTGGTGCACTGACTGAGGTGGTGGTAAGTTAACAATGACAACAATCTTCACAGGATCTACCAACAGACCCTGTTTACACACCACATGTTCTAGTGAGATCCCAAAAGTTGCACTGAATATACATTTCTTAATATTCAAGGAAATACAACACTATCTACACCTTTCTAACATCAATATTAACACTTCAACATCATCCTTCAATAAATTAAATAATTTCCAGTCATCCAAATAAAATTCCAAAAACTTATGACTAAAGTCATTAAATGAAGCTACCACTACTCTTGAGAAAATAGTAGGGGAATTATTCAACCCAAAAAGAATTATTGTGTACTGATATGACCCCCAATCTATTGAAAATGTATTCTTGTGTTGATATTTTGGTGCTATTATGATCGGGTGATATCCTAAAATCCATCAGTAAATGAATATGCTTCTTGACCTCCTACATTCTCCAAAACTTCATCTGTAAATGGAGTAGGGAAAGGATCATGTAGACATGCATCATTTAACTTCCTCAAGTCTATACAAATCCTTATCCCCCCTTGATTCTTCTCTTGTACTACCATATGGATAATCCATTCAAATTCTTCCACAGGTTATATTACACCAACTTCTAACATTTTATAAATATTTTCCTTCACTTTCTTCTTATACACTTGATTCAACTTGTAAGGTCTTTGTCTTATTGGTCTGACAAACAGTTTCAAAGGGATATTCATCTGTCCAAGTTATCCTTCTACCCCTTTTATCTACAAAAATGTTGTTGGAAATAGGCCATTATACTTGTGCAATAACTCTGTTATTCTTTCTACTGTTTGATTATCCCAATAGTCCTCAAAACTTGAAATCTTTGGCTTTTCCTGTACTCCAATATTTACCTTCTTGATATTCAGTGGTGCAGAAAAATATTCTAACTCTAATTATAGACCTTCTACTTCTCTTTTTCCTTCAACTTATGTGACCTTGATGTTGCGTGGATTTTCTTCTATTGGATCATCTTCTGTGACATGATAACAATGTAACAATTGTCAGACTATATGTCTCTTCTAATGCTGGTAAAAATGTTGATAAGCGGTTACAATATCAACTTTTGGTTCTTCAAAGATCCTATCTCTTACCAAACTTAGTGCAGTATCTATTTATGGACTCTCATGTTCAAATGCAAATGTAATGACAAAGTTTTGTTGCATCTCCTCCCAATTTGCAGTTTCTCTACGTTCTTCCAATTATGTATACCAATATCTTGGGATTCATTCCAATCTATGAATAAAATGATGTGGCCACTCTTTTGGTGGTATCAATATCCATTGGGTTATACATCGATCTAGATGTTATCTAGATTGTCCCATTCCATCATACTTCTACATATATTTATTCTCCTATTCTGCACCAAATCTAATGCGCAATATTCTTTTTCATTGATACCAATTTTGAATCTTCTCCTTATGAGTACCTGACCCACGTGAAAGTGTATCTTTCAAAGAAATATCCAAAAATAGTAACCTCTGAATTTCAAAAAATTATAACTCAAGATTTGTTAAAAATTCCTCTAAATCATCCTTACGCATCTTCTGGTGGAAAATAACTAGTGGGGAAAATCCCCTTATACTATGTCAAGGTATAGGAAGAGCATTGACTTCCCTTAAAAAACGTTATATTCCTAATACCCCAAAACTATCTAAAAAAAATGACAAGAGAGAGGAAAGACGGTCAATCGGTGCATCATTGGTCCTTGCGGCTAGTGTAGACCTCTTTCACCTTTGCATCTTCCTACATTGTGGGTCTCCTCCCAAAGTTGACCTAAAAAATCTTAGGAAAACAATGTTACAACGTATATTATCTATACTTATCACTTTCAATATTCAGATATAACCATAAATGCATAAATCAATAAACACATATAAACATAATGTTTTGGGACAAGAATGAACTCTTTTATTCAATATTAAGATAAAAAATATTACAACCTTATTCGGTAATCACTCCATGAACCAGGCCTGAGATCTAGTATCGTGGCTCCAACTGCATCAAACCCACACATTATTCTCACAACCAAATTATCACTTGGGAAAGAGGAAAGTATTGTATTAGGAGAAAGGGATGGAGGGGAATGTTGAGGCCAAAAATCAGAATAGGATGAAAAACATGGGCTAAGAAGGGGAAGGGATTTTGGAAGATTTTTCTTATTCTCTTGATTTTTGTTTCAAATGACACCCCAAGACCCATTTTTATATGATACCAAGATGGTTATTCGGTTTGGGGATAGGATACAAGAAGTAAAATGGTTTGGAAACCATCGATAGCCCGTAAACTCCATCGAATTCCTTGCAATTTTATATTTGTTGCAATTTTTGGAGGTAAACATGGGATAACTAGTATGCAACTCATGTATGTACGTAGGATAACTAGTATGAAACACACATGTGTACACAAGCTATCAGTTCAGCAAGGCGCATACATTTTCCAAAAATTAGTTTTTAAGAAGAAGCCTCAACAATATTTTGGAAAATTATGTAAGTGGAAAGGCCAATGCCATGTATGCATAGGTAAGGAATTTTTGGACTATAACAATAACTCATGCAATCACTGCTACCAATTCTCTAGTCCTGTTTCAGAGTGTAATATCCCCCGATAGTGCCCCAGTTTTATTGTGAATTGTAATCATGTTTATAGGCTAGTGAGAGAAGTGTATATAATATGGTGGACTTATGTGTTTATTAGGTTGAAGACCCTATGTTTTAAAGGCCAAGAGCCTGATTTTGTATATGTAATTATGCAAATTATTAATAAAATATAAACATCGTTGTGTGAATACCGACCATGAAGAAATAGTGATGGGGGACTAAGCTTCCACAAGGTTGGGTAAGGGAGGAGGCTAAGTGTGTGGGCGTAGGGGCTAAGCTAGGGGGATTACCTCTAAAGGTGATAATAATTTATTATTGTTTCCTGAAGGCTAAGGTGGACATTTTGAGTGTTGTCCTAAGTTCCTTTAAAGGGAACATGTGCAAAACAAAATGCATGCAACTCCAGGAAGACAAGTGTCGACCTGGGCTCATGCAGTTAAAACTGATGAGTCAGTCGTGTTGTGGTCATTATTCCAACCTCCGCGAGATTTCGTTGGTCATTCAACCATCCAAAGTCTGAACCCATTTTGCCTCTGCAATCGACCTCTGCATTGTTTCCTGGTCACAAACCCAGTGAGAACATGTGGGAAAACCGACAGACTGAGTCACATATTTCGTGAAGCCCGAGAATCTTGTATATGTTTGTTTTGTGTGTGTGTCATAATGGTTGGTTGTTGTGGCCACACAGTTCCTTGAATGAGTGTGGCTTGTTGCTGTTAGTTGTTTATTATTGATCTGTGCTATGTCTTAGTGTGGACGGTTGTCATTTTTGGACGTCCATACCCAATTTTCGGTTGCTATCGTCATCCCTATGTGAATGAGTGTTGAACCATTGTTGTTGTCCTCCTTGTGTTGGAACGGAGTTGAAGAAGCAGGTTGTCAGGCCTATGTGCAACACTCTCTCCAGGTGAGAGAGGTGGTTGTGGTTGAAGAGGTAGGTTGTCAGGCTTGTGATCATCTCTCTCCAGGTGAGAGAGTCTGTTGGGAATTGGTTTTCTCCCAGATAGAGTCCAACAACAACTACGGAGCTCTGAGAATTCCTGATCTGGCCTATTCTCGATACCCAAAGAGGGAGGTGAAGCACCAATGAATTGTGATTTTGAAGGTGTATACTCCCAGGTGGAATAAGCATGTCGGGAATGAGAGTCCGTGAATAGTAGGCTTAAGAAGGCTCCTGAAGAGAATCCTTCTGGTTGCTTTGTGCAGTTTCTTGTAACCTTAGCCTAGTCTGGGATTCCCTTTCCTTGGGTGGAGCTTGGTCCCAGCTCGGGGGTGACCCACTGCTGAGAGTGATGAGAAGCATAGTCTAAGACTGGAAGGTTCATGGAAGGTCTGCATGAAGTTGGTGGAGTTACTGTAGTTTCAAAGATAAGTATCATTATGTGTTTAATTTCAATTAAAGTGCATGTCTGTGATGATTGTAATATTATCATGTATTCTATTGCAATGATGAATTATTGTTAATTCCATTAAGTTTGTATGATGACAATAATTCTATGTTAAATGTGTTAATTTGTTTTAATATGTATGCTATATATATATATGTATGTGAATGTTCCGCGTAGTAGAATTACCTAGCCTGTTTGTGGTCGAGGATGTTACAAATTGGTATCAGAGCTTTAACGGTGAAGTTAAGGTTGTGTAGGTAGCATTGCCCAACCTGTTGGTGGCTAGGGATGTTACAAATTGGTATCAAAGCTAAGTTGAGGTTGTGTTGGTAGAACTGCCTAGTATTTGGAAGGTCGAGGATGTTACAAAATGGTATCAGAGAATGGTTACAACACTTAGCCTATATGGGCCATGTTAGTAGAAAATGAAGAAAAAGTTTCGAAAGAATTTTTGTCTAAGTAGACAAAATTTGAGCTCGGATCCAAGGTTTTAACATCGAACCTGGATGGGATAGATAAGTGGTCATTAGACCCGAAGTTTCAGGTGGAAATTGTGTTAAGAGGAACCAATTTCGAACCTTCCTGAGTGCCAAGAAGTTACCTTGGTCATGTTACGAAGCTCAGGAAGAGTAGCGGTGTCATAAGAACACGACATAAGTGGTATTAGGCCACAGATAATTTGGACCTTAGGAACAGTTTGGGAGAAGGAGAATCCTTCACGACCGTCAGATTTGGTAGTGTTGCAAGGCAGTTAGCCGTGAATTCCTTTGGAAATCTGCAAAGTAACAGTGTTTGTTATATGCAGTAGGATCTGGTCGGATGGAAGGGAAATACCTTACGACCATCAGCTCTAGGGAAGGTGTAGAAGGGTTAATGTGGAAGCCCTTCGGACTTCGCAACTTCAATGAAGTCTAATGCCAGAAACAAGAGAAGGGTCGAAGTGCGAAAATCCAAAGTGACGTGGCATGGTGATGTCACTTAGTTTCTCATGGACACATGGGTTGTGTGCCATGTGTCAGTGGGTTTTGAACCCATAGAAGTTTGAAATGAGATATGGAACGTGACTTGTGACACCCATCTCATTGGGCCACGAGTCAGCCAATAGTATTCTACCATGTGAGTTGTCATATGAATTGGGCTAGTGGGGCCGAGGTTACGTAATGTAGTTAAAGGTCGGAGGAACCACACTGGCGTTGATCATGATACATCAAGATCAATGACCAGGAGGCATTATGGGGACCCAAGTTGCACGGGAGTAAATTCTCCAAGGAGGTCCCACAATCCAAACCGCGGTTTCACCAAGGGGTTACGTTTCAGTGTTAGAAGAATTACGGGATGAAAGGCGGGTTACTCCAAACCACCATTGCATTCCCCCGCAATTGAAAAACGTTAAGTGATGTGATGTAATGACGTCACTAAAGGTGATTGGAAATGTTTGGATATTAACAGTTTGGATGTGCATATGTGAAATTCTCCGAAGTCCCGAAGATTCGAAGTTCCAGAACTCAAACGCTTGAGGTTCCATAGTAAGTGTCAATCATCAAATGTTGAGTAGACATGGACGATTGATCTTCCCTATGTCAAGAGTTCAATTTTCTGAAAATTCGAGAGATTGTTGTGTGGTTCTTTGAAAACTTCCCAAGCCGAAGGCCCAAGTAAGCGCCTATCGATCTAGCACTTGGTCACGACCCATGGTCCTATGAGTTGGGGACTGAGAGAAAGGGGCTAGTGCCTGAAAATTATTACAGAGTAGATAATATCTCAGAAAGAAAATGAAATGTAAAAGTTTTCTTAAATCAGATTGTTTTGAATATGTAAAATGGTGAAGTATTGAACAAGTTTCAATTGTTTCTCTTCTTTGATTTTTTGAGTGCAAGTAGTGCACATTGTTTACAAGGAGTGTGTTTACAGAGGTAAGTTAACCTCAGAAAATCTCAGGACAGATATTGTTGAACCTTTAATAGAAAAAATGCAAGGAGTGCACAGGAAGAACTCTGTGTTGAGTTCAGAGAGAGAATGACTCACCGAGAACTCTGTAGGGTTCTTTTAGGCGGGCATCGAGTGAGTGAAAGTGTGAACAGAGAGAAATATTTGTCGAGTTCAAGGAGAAGAGTATCAGATGAAGATACTCACAGAGTTGTTGAACACTCTGTAGAAAATGATCAGCAAGGTGTGCTTTGAGCAGAAGGTTACCGAGAAGGAACAAAGTTTTCCTTTGAAAGGAAACGAATGGGCCAAGACCCTTAGGAGATTGAGTAAATAGAAAATATCAGAAGCGATAACGTAAGGATTGTGTGGGAGACAGACTTATTCTAAGTCCTAAATCTCATAAGATATAACACTTACGAGAGAGAAGACGAGATCCAAGAGGTGGACTCACAGGAGAAAGGTCAAAGGCCGAAGCCTTTGAACAGTGAAAAAATCTTCCATGGTGGAAGAAGTAAAAATCTCAAGAGGAGGAGTGAAAACAACCATTAGATCAGTTGTGGGGAGGATCCTGGATCGTTAGATCAGTGTCCAGCAGAACAAAGGAAGTGTAGAGGAGAGGAATGGATCCCATCTGTTAGTTCTAAGCATGAAGGACCAACAACCATTGGATCGGAGGTAAGCATACTAGACTTAACCCTAGTGTGCGCAGAAGAAGTGGACTTGTTAAAGTCCCAAACTCCCAAAGTGATTTGGGACCGTCCATCATCAAGGAGGACAGGTGGCATAAGATACACAACTTCAGAAGTGTGTGGAAAAGGAGGAGGAGAAACAACCGAACTAAATCTTGGTCGTTGATATGAAAGTGGATGCGTGGCACCAGATATGGAACTACAGGTACGGAGCACTCCGGAGGAAATAAGAGGATGAAAGCGCCAAAGTCCTAAAGGATATCTCAATCATTGATTGAGGAGGAGGTCGAAGGACCATTGATATGGTCTTGGTCGGAAAGAGCCAAAGTTTCGAAGAGAATTAGGGTCGTTGATTTGGAGAGGACATGTGGAAGAAGATCTATCACTCCGGAGAAATTCACTTCGTATATTTGTGTGTGTGGAGATGTGAGAAATCCCAAAGGCCATAGAGCCCGAGTTCATCAGAAACATATGATTTTTGAGGACATGTGTCATTATATCTTCCACTCTGCAATATTTCCATACGGGGAAAAGAAGATAGTTGAGAGTTGAAACTCTCGAGGGCCGGAGAGAAGAAATCAACCGTAGTCGTTGATTTGGAAGGGAGCTACATGTCGACAGATCGTGTAGATATGGGATCACATGTGGAAGGAGGATAAATAGTAGTCATTGATCACAGATCATTTCCAAGGGTTTGGAGATCGACGAATGAGCTAGATTGCAGGGCCAATACTTGCTCAGATGTTAAAAATATGAGAGCGGGTCATAATTTAAACCATGGTTTTAGAAAAAGGATACGTGGCAGCTAGAGGTGATTGCGGGGCGAAAATTGGGTTGGTCTAAAACCACTCTTGCCCGCGCCTATAATCACACACTTACGTCAGGTCATATCCCACGGTCTTGTGAAGAAAAGGGATAATACAAAAGGAGTTAGCACCTGAAACTTGGCATTTCACCAGCACGCAGGAAGAGCTCGCAGGGTCCATAGAACCTGCACCTAAAGGAGAAAAGGGGGCATGTGTATAATTTTTGGGGGTTCAATCACGAGCCCGAAGAGTCAATTCGACTCAGAAGAGTTGAAAGATCCTTTGACTGGGAGGTCAGTAGACCTCGCTGAAATAGGGGCACTAGGTTGAAAGTGCTCAAGGCACAAATAGTCATGCACAATGATCACAGTGGAAGAACAAGAAGATCTAGGAACCTGGGAAGAATTGTAGAATTATGGGTTCAGCAAGGAAAACTTTTATAGGGAGAAAGAAGTTGTTGCATTTTTTGTGGCAGCAAGTATGTTACAACTTGTTGAGGAAGAAAGAGGAAAGAATGCTTGCATGTTTGCAAGTGTTGTTAGTGATGTTGTTTCATAAGGAATGAAGCAACAGAGAGATGAAGTGTTGGTTATAAGTTTGATAAAAAGAAGCATGAAAGCTTCTACTGCTATCAGAAATTCAGGTAGTATAAAATTTATTAATGGCAGTCATGAATGTATGATTTTTTATTACTCTTTTTTCATAATTTCTTAAAGGAAATTTAGGTAAGAATTTCCTCATCCAAAGTTATTTTATAAAATCACGGGATTATATTATTGAGTGCATACCACTGGATGTGGTAAAGGTTGGAGGCCTGTATTAATTCAAATATTTTTAGCTTCTGAATGCACACACTGACATAGTAGAATGTCATGTTAATTTGGTTATGGGATAATAACCAAAGAGTTGAAAGATAAGAACTTGTTATAGGAATGAATTCTAGTAAGCTAGTCATGTATGAGACAAGGACTTGGTTGGATATGGCAAGGTATGGATATGGAAAGGTTATGAGCCACACATGTACTAAAATATTCCTAATTTTAAATAAAACTTGGGTTGCAACCTTTTTTCTAACACTAATGAACACAACAAAATTATATTCTTGGTGTAGTGTTCGGGTCGAAAAGGAAGGCATCCAATTAATTGGGAAGACAATAGGAAGTGTGTGGAGAATGTGTCAACACATTGGCCATAATTCCAACTTATGGATGGTGAGATGCATGATTGAGATAAAGAGAATTATGTAAATCAATACAAGTGTGCACTGAATAAATAGGCATTGAGAGTTGTACTCGTGTCTAGTAAGGGGCAGAGTTTCACTCTTACATGATGGAATTGTATACTTAAATGCACTTTGTTGAATGCATTTTGTGAGTGCATGTATATATGTTTTTGGCATGGAAATAATTATACTAATGGTTGGAAGGTTGCTAAATCATGAAGTTGAGAACATTTCAGGAACTGTTAAACATTGCAACGGCAAAGTTGCAAGCCAAGTAGTCACAGGAATAGAGACTACAGAAAATTTATGTTCAGAAAATTGAAATAATAAACTCATTGTTATTAATTATGAACATGAATATGCATAGAATGATGAGTCATTCTACTTGGTTAAGTTGTTTGGTAATGGTGATTGAATTGTTAGGTGCAGGTAATTATAAGTTCGTTTCATATGGTTCTCTACATATTGACATTGAATTATGATGTACAAGAAATATTGACAATTGTTGGCAGTATGCAAGATGAAGCCTTGTAGGAAAATAGTACACAATTTGGTGCTTGTGGAAAACCACAAGGAAGGTTGCAATATTAATTTGGCAACAACCAAGATGATTTGTGAAATAGAATTTCATTTTTTGGGGATAAAAGTTGAATTCCCTTTCGAACTAATTGGAGTTCCTAAATGAATTCTTTTATATTTTCTCATGATAATTTCATGTGGGTGATGCATATGAGATTATGTGGATTAAAGTTGGAATGTTGACTACAAAGAGTATCTCGAGGAAGCTGCCGATTGCAAATCTCTGAGGGAAATTTGAATTTCGAGAGCCACAGTGCTCTGAGACTTTCTGAACTAGCCTGTTGCTAAAGCCCAAGGAAAGGGAGGTGTAGCAGCCAATGGACTGTGTGATAGTGAAGGTGTACACTCTTGGGGTGGGACAGGCATGTGGGCACTGAGAGACTATTGGTTGGAGTGTTTATGAGGTTTGAATGGTTGGAGTGGTGTCGAGGTTTGGTACCTTGGCCTAGACCATGTGGATATTGATTGTGGACCGTGGCTATCTTGGGAATCCATTGCCCCAATGGAGTCATAACCCTACTCAGGGGTGGAAGATATTCTCAAATAAAAAGATAAGTACAATTCTCTATTTATTGTATGTTGTGTATCTTGTATACAAGTTATAATGTCATTAAAACTGTCTGTATATACATATATATATACATTGTATATATGCTTGCATTACCTGCATCCATGACTGTACATCATGTGTTTCATATTTCACTTCTTAAGAAATATATACCTGATTGGAATGTGATCTAGGTGGAGCAAGAAGGTGTCTTGCATGTGCATCCGGTGCACAAATTGGACCGGAAAAGAAAGCATCTCTTGAATCGAGCCGTAGGGATTGTAAAGTTCCAGTGGACCTGGTACGGTCCTTAGAACGCGACATGGGAGCATGAGGATGTTGTGTGGGTAGAATACCCACATCTCTTTGAAGATTTTGAAAATCTTGTTGATGTTGTGTAAAGAGTTGCACCGAGGACAGTGAAAAAATAAGGGGAGGGGATTGTAATATCCCCCGAGAGTGCCCCAGTTTTATTATGAATTGTAATCATGTTTATAGGTTGGTTATTCAAGTATATATAAGATGGTGGGATTATGTGTTTATTAGTCCAGAGTGTTAGGAACCAAATATAAATATAGCATATAAAAACCTCAGAATAAGTACTCAACTCCTTGAAAAAGAGGTAAATTCAGACAGTAAGCCTCTTCAAGGGGGCAACCTCCTTATGCCCACATAAATGTTCAATTTCAAGATGATTCAAAATGAAAATGTCTCCTTGGTATATATAGGAGACTAGGAGGTATAATTACAACTAATGGACTAAATCCGACATAAATAAAATAACATTACTAATATAATATGCCCCAATTAAGGGGTAATGAGACACTATTTAGGGATTAACATGTCCCTCCCCTTAAGACAAGTGTTATCCACAACGCTTGAGTAACTCTAGATGATTATGTATTAAAGACTCATCTTCTCAAGTGGAATCTTCAGCTGGTAGTTTCCTCCATTTAATGAGATACTCTGAAATGGATCTATTCCTCAGCTGGAAAATTCTTGTGTCAGTGATGGCTTCAGGCTCCAATATGATTT
>JZKD02S1880754.1:478078-514421 GCA_000966675.3 Picea glauca | reverse complement strand
AAATTAAAAGCCATTGTTCCTAATGATTGTAACCATTGGATTCCTAGTACAACATTAGCACCACCCATGGGTATAGAAATAATTGGACTATTCATTACATATTCCCCCATAGTAATATTGATCTTATTGCATTTTTCTGAGAAATTGATAGTTCCTCCATCTGCAATCATTATTTGAAACTCTGGTGCTGGATATACAAAGCAATTGAGATCTTTGGCTAATTTATAGTGAATGAAATTATGAGTACTAATAGAATCAATTAGGACTATTACCTTTTTATTTTTGATATATCCTTCGATCTTGAGGGTTTGAGGAGTGCTAATTCTAGCCAATGCATTACACAATATCATGGGAGTCAACTCTTCACACAAAATTTCTTCTACGTTTTCATCTTGAGATGGTTCTTGTTCTTGTTCTTGTTCTTCTTCCTCTTCACAATCTCTATAGAATAATTTCTTCTCACCACACTTATGTCCCTTACTGTACTTGTTGTCACAATTAAATCATAAACCTTTTTCTTTTCTTTCCTCCAATTGTTGAGGTGTGAACCTTGTAGGTTGAGGTGTTTTAGAAGAAGGAGCATTATTATATCTATAGATGTTAGAATTGGTCCTTCTAGTAGCCATAGGGATATTTTTACTTTCAACATTTCTTGCCACCCTAAATGCATTCTCCAATGATTTGGGTTCCCAAAGGCGAACCTCATGCTGAATGTTATCTCTTAAAGTTCCTATGAATACATCAATCAAGTGCTCATCTGGAATATATGTTACATTTATATTCAATCTTTGGAAGTTCTCAATGTTCTCTGTAATTGAACCCTTTTGCTTGAGATTTATCAATTGGCTAAAGAAGGTATTTCTCCTTGTATCCTCATAGTGTCCTATCATTTCCTTCGTGAAAATTGTCCAAGTGACGAGTGATTTGCGAGAACAAAGACATCTATACCATAAAAATTGATTGGGTTCTAAATACAAAGAAGAAATTCGTACCTTTTGTGTATGTGGCACATTATGTAGATCAAAGACTTGATCCATATGAAGTATCCATGTGATAGGGTATGTTGTTCCAAAGTCTATACTTAAGGCTATAAAGTACCGATTCTAGGCATCCAAAAGTGTGAAAGATGTAACTGGAGAAAACAACTGAGAAAATAAGCTAAGGCTATTTTCTAAGTTTCCTGGGTCTAGCTTCTAACTATTCTATAATGGTTATATCCCGTTGAATGGCTGCCCATGAACATTCAAGTTCAGCCCGAGTAGTAGTAGTTTTCAAAATGGTATCGAAAAGGTTTAAAGCAAGGCTGGTTTGATCTGAGAGACTGAGTTCTAAGTTGGGTTGTCGTGCCACAGGGACAGTCATAAAGAAATGGAATTTTTGTAAAGTGTTGGTTGTTGTTTCACCTTTATATTATACAAGAAAGAATCCCACAATCGAATTAATAGTGTAACAAAATCATAGGTTGTTTTCTGTAACTGAATTATAATTTAAAACCATGCATGAAGCGAAAGAAAACATAGATCTATTGAACAATGTGAGGCATCAATCAGGGAAGAATATCACCTTGTGACAGAAGAAGAAGATAAGTGAGAAAAAATGTAATGAAGCATATGATATAGAAATCTAAACAATTCACAGGTCTTGTACCTGTTTATAGCCGATACAGAAGACAAGTTGTAAATGATTAGATAACTAAAATAAATGACCACCACAGTAGAGGTTGTACTAAATTTGCAGCTAATAATTAATTAAAGACACATATGAGAAATGATGTAAAATGCGAAATAAAAGAAGAAACACATAACCCAGTCTTGACGGAAAAAAGAGTCTTCAATCTGCTTTGTATTAATTCTAGCGAAAGTGATATTTTCTGGTACAATCAGCCAAAGGAAAAAATCCCTTTCTCCCTTTCTCAAAATTATACTTATACAAAATTTTAAAATTCTTTGAATTCTAATCGTTCTAAAAATTCCGGTTACAAATGGAGAATGAAGTGTTTCACTTCCTTGTCTCTTGTGCTCCTCCACATGGGTAGGGTATTTTCTTTTCTTGTTATCTAGCTCCAAAAATAGGATGGGATTAGCATTTGTCATTAATTTCCCCCAGAAGTCTTCCCTTTCTCCTAATCGATACAAAAAACACACTTTTCTACCAACTGGGCTATCATCTTGGAAGGTTTGGCTTCACTGTTTGCCTCGAAAGTGTAACAATCCTTTGCCAACTGTGGCAATCGTTTTTCTACTTATCAATCTTCCGTGATAATAGACCACAATTGCAAGCTTGGTCTTATCAACCATTTATCCACTTGGGTGACATTGACCTGACTTGCCTGGGATAATTCAATTTGTCCTTTTTCCCCATTTGCCTTGATATCCAGTAGATGTTTGGCTATGTTAATTTTGCCCAGTGTTCCAGCACTATTTTCTTTATCGAGATCTAACAAATTTTTATTTATCAAGCTGAATGTCTCTTCACAAGCATCTCTCATCTCTTTAGCTCTTTTTCTGGTCTCGGATATATTATGTTCCCATGCCTTTAGTAAGATGTTACCTCTAGCTTGCTCTAGGATAGACAACCTGGAACTGATGGCCACCTCTTCTTTCATTGTTGCTATAACAACTTCTTGGAAAGAAATCCGAGCTGTTGTCGCTTCTCTTTCTCTCGAGGAGATATCCTTCAATACTTATTCTATCCTATGAAAATGATTCTGAATGGTTTCTACTTTGGCAAGTAGATCCTGTTGAGCTACTTCTACCTTATTTTGTATTTTCGTCGCTTGGGATTGGAATATTGTTATGTCTATGACCTGGTTTTCAACATAAATTAATTTAGACTGGAGTAGTTTTATTTTCTCTTCCTGTTGACTTACCTGTGTTTGTCTTGTTTGTGCCGATTGATGCATATCATTAAGGTAGGATTTAAGTCTCTCGATTTCATGTTGATCAATCACTCTGGCTTGCTCGAAACCTTTGTTTTCTTCCTCCCTAGAAGTCATCTCTGTCGTTGCTAATTGAGCCTCCAACTTGTTGATCAATAGGTTCTTTTGTTCCAACCGTGCCCTCAAAGTTCCCACTGAATATTGGTTGGTTGTTGCGTAAACCCCCAATGTTCCTGCTATCTCATCAGTGAATTCTTCCTCTTCCAAGGCTTCCCCATCTGCTAGGATTTTATATCTTTTAGCTACTGCGCCTGCTCTTCGGTATGTTTCTTGCTTCACCACGAACTTCCTTTTCTTATTGAAGAAGAATTCATTAGGAGGCAACTCTTCTACAGATATAAGTGTCAGTTCCTCCTTGAATATCCACTCTGTATCAAGGTTCCTCTTTGTGAATTGTAACAGAGTGATGGATGCAATGGGGATATCGATTTCTTGGTTAACTATCTTTGGATTTCCTTCTTCTTGGTTGGGGATCTCTTCTTCCTTATTCAAGATCTTAGTTTCCTCTGACTTGTCCTAAGTCTCTTTCTTTCCATGGTTCGCACCCGTTGAAATTTTATCTTCTGCTTGCTGTGTACTCGAAGTTTGTGAGTTTGTGCCCTGTAAAACTTTAGGGAAGAAACTTCTCCGGTGCTCTTGGAATGTATAAAAATCGGCCATATCACTGGGTAGTAGAGATTGAACCTGGCTCAAGACTTTAGAGTAGGACCTCACACCTCGAAAGACTTTGTCATGAGGTGAGTCTTCATGTCCGTATCTCTTAACATCGCTCGCCATGTGATTACTCACAACCTTATTAGGGTCATGTTTCTTAAACTCAATGTCCACTAATTTCATTTCCTCCAAGGTCGTAGACTCTGCTTTCGCATGGCCTAAATCTAATAAAGAATATGTACCAATGTGAATGGGAAAAGGTGGCCATACCTTCTTCAACACTCCTTTGAGCTTCTTTCTTATCCCATCGAGCACAGTTTTCCTGGCGATCTCACGACACACTAGCTTGTCTGGTAAGAATAGTGGCAGAGCATATGGGGGGATAGAGGTGCCAAAAACCCTAATATACAAAAATTTCACTTCTATATACCAATATTCCATGCTTCTCAAGTTGGCTGTGATGTTATCTAAAATCCTAGGAGGCAGATGGCCAAAGATAGAGACATTCATGGGCACCATTACCCAGTTGAAAATCTCGTAGATGAATTCTTTGGCTTTATCTTCCCAGAGTTTCGAGTGGTAGATATGAATAGGTTCTGCATTAGTTGGAGTCCAGCTCTAGCTCATTAGTGGGAAAGGTGGCATGAAGAAAATAGCCTCCATGATGTAAGTAGACATGAAGAATGAGGACACTTTCCCGCTCACCTTTTGTGATCAATATTCTGTAATTCGACTGGCCAGACTGTATGACAACAATTTGGCTCAGTGGAAAGAGAATCCCTTTGCTACTGTGTGCATAAGTGGTACCCATGGGAGAAAAAAGCGAGAGGTATCCTCCTTCCCATACAGTCTGCAAACCATCATTGCTATATACATGAATTGTGGTACCAACGATGAGATAGAATAAATTCCATTAGTATCGGCCCTGAGTTTTGTGGGGTACGAAACCTAGTCCTTGATTAGATCGGATAAGATTTTCCTAAACTTCTCGCATTCCTTATTTTTGAAGCCCTCCAAGAATCCGACATTGTGAGTAAGGTCTGGTGTGGGATAAAATTTATACATTTCCCGTAAATGCTCTGGTCTGAATGTCCCAATTGCCACCTTCTGCTCATTGAAAATTGTCCTAGTCGAGATGTCTACATGGTCTAGCGCCCATCTGATCATATCATAATAGGGAAAAATATGTGGCCTTGTTTCTATCTTGTGCATCTCCGACTCAGTGATGATTTTGTATTTGTTGGACAAGTCGTCTTTCTCATTATCACTGGAATCAACTGGACAATATATTAGCTCGGATTGCGGGATGTCAAAGACATATGTCCATGTTTTGACAGTATTTATACTTCTAGGAGAGGTACCAGAAATAATATTTGAACCTTGACCCTGAATCTCGACAGATGCCTTGGACTCTTTTCATGGAGCCATGATACAAAACATTGCAATTATATCCCCTATCATGGAAAATGAAAACACAGAGAGAGGTTATCTTGGTGAACTTGGCTCTGCGCAAATTAGAAAGAAATCTAAGATATTGACTAAAACCTTTTTTCTTTGAGCACTTAAATCTATGCGAGCACTTGCTGACAGAACATTTAAATCGTTTAATAGAAATATTTAGAAATAAAACGGGATCTTACTATCAGTCACCTCACTAAATTTCTTCATAAATGCCATAAATGTTTGATAGCTCGTGACTCAGGAGGATCACAAAAACATTTAATTCTCAATCCGTAGGTTGTACGGGTTGAAGTTTGTTTAAGGTGTTAATTACTTTAGTTAAACCTCTTATTAAGTTTGTTTAGTCCCTAATCCCCTTTTCAAAATTCGCAGTATCGGATGATTTTACTCCTAGTTGTTGAATCCGCGAACCCCGAAATCGCGATGTTGCGATTTGGTTGATTGACTGTGATTTGACTTAAGATATTACTTAACCCCGATTAATTAACGATAATCGCGACTTCAGGAATCAGAGCTACAAATGTGTTGTTTCTGGGGTAACAACCGTCGAGTCGCGAAACTGCGATGAAGATTAAAAATGGCTTAAAATTCATTATTCTTGTTATTAACTAGTTTTAACTTAAACTAAAATTGCAACTTCGCGCATCAGGCATTCGAAGGGCATTCAAGGTGTGACTCCCGAAACGTGAGAGAATGATGTATCAAAGGTGATAATCCATGTTTAAAAGTTAAAAAAATGTGATTAAACTTAAGCTGACTTCGCTAGTTCATGTGTTGGAATATCAAGGGTTCAAATATGTATGACCATGATATATACAAAATCGTGAAGTATGAATTTTTAGGCTTAGGTGTGTCATCTCAATACTTAGAAATAGGCAGCTCCGACCTTTGATGACCAAATTATTCGGAAAAATAAAAGGTGTTCCAACATAAGCTCCAACTAGGGATCTCATATCCTTGCTGGATGAGGAGAACAATAGACCAAGTGCCTTTATTGGGTAAATGGAGACATTATTTTTCTTCTTTGAAACCTGTTTGGGAAGAGGATATGGAGGGAGAAAGGGGGTATCACTTTACTTATGAAATATTTCAAACTTAATCAATATCTCATCTCAAAATTAGTCCTCCTGCTCCTCTAATACTGAATTTGGGTCTACTCAAGATGATCAAAACAATCTTGGGGATTTGAACAGGTTCTATTGATTTTTCTTGCATCAAGGTGAAGTAACTTCAATGTTTTTAAACAGGGAGTCATGTACACACCTTGGATGTAGATTAGGCTTTAAAGAAAACTAATTACCAGAGTACGGTATAATTCATGTGTAACAGGCTTACAAATGTTTTATACATTGCTTCACTTCCAACGACCCTGTTTAGTACCCCGGTGAAGTTGTCTGATTCCATTGATTGAATTTCCTTTCACCACTTCGAGTCGTAAATTTGCATTTAAATGCTGAGATGAGGGCAATCATTTCATGAATTTCCTTTCATCATTTCTTTTCGGACTAGATGGGGGTAATCAATTTTTTGAATTTCCTTTCACCATCTATCTTATATTTTCCTTTGCCATGAAGTGGGGGCAATCAATTTTAGAAGGTATACCAGGGGTAATATCTGCGTATAACTTTGCAGTCGAAGTCTGTTCACTCACTTTGATTACTCTAGATAAGTTTTCATTTGACCTTCTAAACATCTTAGTTGGTAGGGAATCTTTAGGGGAGAGTTTATTTCCAGGGGCCTTCTTTCGAGCAAGACTAATCATCAAGACCTGTTGAAAAAACCAAGGGAGTTAGGATTAGCCTAAGCACATCTAAGTTCAGTGAGGGATGAGGGTTCACAAGAACTTGCCACATTTTTTGACGGTGTTTAGAAAAAATGTTTGTCGGCTTTCAGAGCTATGGTGCAACCTCCTTTCCTTCTGTGAAAACCATGGGAATATATCAGGATTCAAGGGGAAAGAATCAAAGATTTGGAACAAAGTGACAAGGGAGGTTTCAAATTTCATAAGCATAGGTGTTATAATGAAATCTTGACTCCTGGAACCTTTTTCTTAATTAGGACTCTTCAACTTCTTCTGTTTTATTTTGATTATTTTTATCTTATCCAGGAGAACTTCTTAGAATCCACATTAAAAAATTACTCTTTTGATAATCCATTGAGTGAAAAAGTTCATGCTCACGAGCCCATTATTGCACTTAGATGACCTTCATTTGCAATATAAATATTTGGGGAATTCATACCTTTGCCTTACCATTTCGTTCTCATCTTAGTAAATGATATTTTATCACCTGTTTCGAGTGAATCAATTTCCCAATACATGACCATTCGTTCTCCTCTTTATGATGTCTGGGTTGTAAACTGGAATCTTTTAAGAAAGAAACACGAAGAGCGTCAAGATTTTAAAATTTATGGAATTCATTATGTTGAATATTTTGTATTACTAACATGTTTTATTTGTGATGAAAAAAAGAAAATAAAACTTACCGAACAAATATAAAAACAAAAACACAAACCGGTATGTACAGTGGAAATTTGGAAATTATTTATTGCATATAGTGCTTCAGATAGCACCCGTTGATGGGGGCATTAAGGGTTTTACCGTCCAAATTTTCTAACAGAAACGAGTTCTTCAATTCAGAAGCTGTGACTTTGAATGGACCATACCATATATGGTCAAATTTGCCATGTTTTATCGAGTCTTCCCTTCTAGCATTACATTTTAAAACCAAATCACCAGGGAGGAATTCCTTGTCTTTAGCCTTATGATCAAAAAACGCTTTCATATTGTCTTGATACCTCTGAATCCTTTCATCTACCTCCACTCTATTCTATTGAACTTTGATCAACTGATTTATCCTTCTTGTGATGTGATTTGGTTCTTCTTTTTCATCCTACCAAAGTTTCATTACAGGTAGGGCCAGATTTATGGGTAGCACTACATCGGTCACGTACACCATTTGAAAAGGAGAAGTGCCAATCGATTTCTTGGTGCCTATCCGATTCACCCACATGGCGTACTTCAAATGCACATGCCAAGATTTTTTGTTTTCGTTCAATACTTTCTTAATTATGGTAATTAGGATTTTATTCGATGAATCGGCAAGCCCATTGCCTTGGGGGTAGTATGTTGTATAATAGCCCAGTATAATATTGTATTTTTGGAAAAATATAACCATCACCATGGATTTGAATGTCTGGGCATTGTCTATAACTATTTTTCTGGGACAACTGAATCTAGATCGTATGTTCTCTTCCATAAAGTCTATCACCACTGAATCTGTCGCTCTTCTAGTTGGAATAGCTTCCACCCATTTGGTGAAATAATTGGTAGCGGTTAGAATCCATCTATGTTGAGCGCTGGAATGTGGGTTAATTTCACCTATAAAATCCAACCCCCATTTTTGAAATGGGGCATCTGTTTTAATTGGAACCAAAGGTAATGCTGGGAATTTCTACTTGCCTGTGAACAATTGGCAAGATTTACAGGCTCTGACTTTGGTATTGACATCTGAAAAGAGTTTAGGCCAGTAATATCCTGCCCTCAGGATTTTATAAGTCGTTTCCCTCCACACGTGATGTCCTCTGCATACTCCTTCATGAAATTCGATTATGACCTTTTCTGCTTCTAATTCTACCAAACAAACCAAAAGGAAGCCTAGAGGGTATTTCCAGAATAATTGGCTTTCAGATATACAATACTTTACCTCATGTAATTTCAGTGTCCTGGATTTAGATGGAGATAAATTGCTTGGGCTATTCAGGGTCAGAAGGCATGATACTATGTCTTTATACCAACCTGATAAGACAAACTTCTCTTCGGTTCTAGTTGGAGCTATTTGGTCATCAAATTCATCTATGTCCACACATCCTTAGTATTCTTGTAGGTTATTTATTTCGAGCGCTCTGAAATTTAATTTGTCTAAGAGCTTAGCCAATCCATATCCTTTTATGAGCTTTGTTGGATTGACCTCTAAATCAAATTCTTGAATTTTAGCAAGCCACTGACCCATCTTCCCTTCACTGTTGGGTTGCACCAATATATCTTTTACAGAACTGGTGGGCACATATGCAATTACCTTGGAGTGTAACACATAGGTTCTGAAAGACTTCAGTGCCTTTACCATAGTGTATGCTTTCTTTTCCATTATATCATATATCAATTCTGCATCTCTAAGACTCTTACTAAAGAATTCTATCAGTTTCTCAAAACCCTCTTCATTCTTCTAGAGGAGTACTGTCGCGATCGTGTGTTCAGAGGCGAATGAGAAAATCAGAAACTCTTTGAGATAATTAGGGATGTCTAGCATGGGTGCTTCTCTTATAACTTTCTTGATACGTGAAAATGACGCTTTGGCTTCTACCATCCATTTGACTTCGTTGTTCTTCCTCAGCATATATGTGATTAATTTTACGATTTTAGCGAAATTCAGGATAAATCCCCTCAAAAAAATTATTTTTCCTAAAAATGATTGAATTTCTTTTACATTTCTAGGGATATGTATAGTGTCTATGGCTTCGATCCTTTTAGGATCGATTTTAATTCCATCTCGAGACAAAATATGGACCAAGAGTTTACCTTCTTGGATCGCAAAGTGAGACTTCTTAGGGTTTAAAGACAGACCAAATTTTCGGCACTTCTCAAATGTTTTCTTGAGGTGTATCAGATGATATTCATCAGATTTGGAAAAAACAGTCAGATCATCAAGGTAAATGACCACAAATTTATCTCTCTCGCCGACGAAAGAGATATCCATAGCACGTTGGAAGGTAGTGTTGAAGGAAAATCTCCCCGCGGATAGGTAGATTGCCTCAAAGAGCTAGACCCTTAACTCTAAGACAGAAAGTGCTTAACGTGGACATTGAATTCCTTTCAAATCTATACAAACTAATGCATGAGGAGGAAGGAGAACATAAGTACCTTTTTATCGACTTTTTTCCCTGCACGCTTCGAGTTGAGCTCCAATCTTTCACTCCTCGATGGATCTTGTAGACAAACAAAGTACGACCACTTCCTACTCTATCAAGATTAGTCTGAAATAGATCTATCTACTAAAGAGACAAATTCATTTGAGATTGAACACGAATTAGAAAGAAACAGGCCAAGCAAATTATATTAATGAGGAAAAAACATTGCTTATAGCCGTAGATGGATTGCAGCAGTTTCATCAAGTCCTCCTTGTCTACCCCTTGCTCAAAACATCCACGATATGACTAACGATAGCTTCACCGATTGCTCCCTATGAGATCATAGGTATCTTGCTTCCAAAATATCTATGTTCCAACACCACTTATGAGATCATAAGTTTGGTGTGATTTTCCTTTTCAGTCCTCCTTTCACCATTAGAAAGCTTGCTTATATAGCCTTGGAGAGGCTTTAACCACTTGAGATATCCTTGGGGAAGTTGAGGATTTGCCTCCTTTAGTTGAGGATATACCCTAAGATCATGGTTGGACTAGGGATTCGAATTCAACTGCCTTCCAAGAATGGAAAGATCCTTCCCCCATTCATCTCAACAACTCAATTGTTGCCCAGAATAGGTAGCGCTCCCTCAAAAGGGCCATCAGAGCATTGTAGCGCTCCCTAGTAGGCTTTAGGGGGGCACTAGCGCTTTCAAAATCCATAGTTCTCCCTCAAAAGGGCCAGAGGAGATTTATAATGCTCCCAGACAGTGTAAGGGGGAGCGTCGGCGCTCCCATAAGAGGTATAGGGGAGCTCTCCCCTCCAAAAACTCAGTTTTTGAGGTGCTTTTAGATGGAAAAAGGTTTGTAAGCCTGCTAACTCATTTATTCTCTTCCAAATCAAATGTTTGAGGTGTTTCAAGAGTCCTTCTCATGTCGTTATAGACACGACATAGGCATCATGACAGCATGCTTTATTTGACACTTGCGACACTTGTGAGAAACATGCAACACTTGCGATCTTGTGAGAAAAATGCGACACTTGCGACCTTTGTAATGACGACACTTGCGACACTATCAAAGTGAGTATTTTTTATGTGTAACATATTTCCCCCCAAAGTATGAAGTTAGAAGACAGGAACTGATAATTGAAATGCTTTGTAGACTTTCAAGAAAGGGTATAGACATAGAGAACCTGACAAAAGCTGCACACAAACATCCAACAAATATTATGACATGTTTCAAACCCAAGGTAGGCATACCTATGCTTGGGTGATCAAGACTTGCAAGATATGGCCGCCATAAAATACACTGCGGATCCATAATTGTATTGATAAAAAGGTATAGCCACTGAAAATACATTGTGGATCTATACTCCCATGACCTAGACTAATTGTAGCCACGAATAATACACAGTGGATCTACAAGATGACAAGACATAGCCACGACCAATACAAAGTGGATCTATGTAACACTGTATGCATCATTTGTCCAATAGAAACTCCTTCGCAACCTGGGTAAAGTACATATCAAAGTGATCACTCAACCCAGGGTCTTCTTACCCATCCCAATGTCGTACGAATCTAACCATGTGAATAGATGTCCTGATGTCGAACATGGCAGAAACCACTTGATTACCAGTCAATGATGTAAATCGTTAACAAGCGTGAGGGAGATCACCATTAATGTCAATGATTCCCAAGGTACCCTAGTACATTCCAACGAATGTGAATGGATGAGATGGAGTTGAACATCCGTGGAATCATCCGATCAGAGGTCAGTGATGTAAACCCACTGTCGGACGTGAGGAGGCCTGCCATTGAGGCATGCAGGTCCCAAAGTACTAACTGGTTTCTAAGCCTAATTCCCAGATAATGTGTTGAAGTCGACAGGAATAGGATCGTCGAAGGAGGGCCATAATGTATCCCCCATCAACGACACGAATCAGACATAGAGATGTAATTGGTAGATCAAATGAACATGGACTGAAACGGGTTTTGAGACAAGATATTTGTGACAACTGACACTAGAGGTGGATACTTCCCTTGAACACTGAGGCACAATAGCAGAAACATGACATGGACCAAAACTTGATGATGCAATGGAAGTTGTGACGTATGTCAGGTGACCCAAAGGAGTGAAAGAAACTCAAAGGATTGGCTCAGTGCAAAGGTTCAATGGATTATAATGCATGCAAAAACAAAGTGTCGTGTTCAAGGGCAACTCTAAGAATTACTTGGTAATGTTCTCAAGAGACTTCTTGGCTTGCTTCTTTCAAATTTTCCCCCATCCAGATAGACAAGTACCTATTTTTTATTTAACGAGCTCGAGGAGGGTAACACATGCTCGATATAACTCACCTTCGGTAAGTTCCTTTTCCACTGTTTAACGAACTGGAAGAAGTAGGGGTTTGGTCCCGTATGGGTCCGTCGATGTTTGTTTTAGTGAGTCTAAAGACAGAAAACTCAAAGTTTTTTCATGATTATAGAGTCTGGAAAAACACTTAAAAGAGAACTCTCTCAGTTCCTTTTTCATACAGTTAGTCTCACGAGGTCGAAAAAGAGATAAACTACCACTCGAAAGACACCCTTTTGAACCTTTTAACGAGTGTGAAAGGAAGCAATATCACTCGATGATCTTTTCATGTTTAGAGAGTTTGAAAAGATCTTAAAGGAGACTCCAGGGGGTTCCTTTTTCGTATGTCCATACAGGTCCGAAAAAGAGATAAAATTCTACCCGGATGCATTCTCATGTATTTACGAGCACAAGAAAGAACAAAGACTAAGCTTGGTATGCCCCTAGCATGAAATTTAGTGGCTTAACTCCAGAATGATCATCAAAGGCTGGAGACATGCCCTCCAAGCTTCGATTCATTCACCAGCTCTGAGGTCATCACCAATCTCTCTAGTAAATGATAAAAAGGAGAAAGGTGGATGAAACGAAGATTCAAGAGAGATGACTATTTCATTTTTTAATGATTTTGACATAGGAAAAGAACTATGCTCAGGACCTCTGAGTTTGACCAACGTCTGTTCCAGGTACAGTGAGACTTCCCTTCACCATCACCTTATGTGAGACCCTAAAGATTGTGGCTACTAAGTTCACCAACTCATAGTCAGCCCCTGGGCGGGTACAATCGACAGTCTAGTCGGAACATATGGGCAGGATAACAAGTCCGAAATCAGCTTGAAAGGCTCCCACACATAATCGTGGGTATACCTTCCAGTGACCCCCAATATACGATCCAACCACTACAAACAGTTTGGCCACGAAGGGATAATCTCCGTAACTCACCCGAATGCGACCTCGTGCGTAACCCCTGTGTGAGAGGGGGATCTCAGGCAGACTAATTCTACAATTGGATTTAACTCTCCCTACCGCAAGATAACTAAGTTTGTTTGATATCTTTGGAAATTTATCCTTTCAACCTATTCTAAATCCCTACACCATAAACTAATGTAGGTTTGCTAACAAAGATGTAAAAAGTCTGATAAATTTTAGTTAAGCGTTGATTTTAATGGTTGTTGTTTACTCAGAGGGTGTACGAAAGTGAAACTGATGGAATGATGACTCAATTCCCAAAAATATGCATGAAATATGATGAGCAATCATTTCTTTTCAATGAATACCTATTTAAGGGAAAGAGGAAGAGTTGTTTTCACTATCAAACACTTGATAAGGAATGCCCTCAAACAATTTTGTTCTCAATCAAATCCAATATGATGCTACAACATTTAAAAAATGAAAACTAATATGCAAACTAATCATTAAGATGTACTTTTATCGTTTTCATGCGAATGATAATCAATTCAATGCAAAATTTCTCCTGCCAACTACCCTTTCAGATCAAGGAGATTCAGACAAGAATATGCAGATTTCGCACAAACAACAACCCCTTTTGCAATCAAACAAGAGAAAGAAAATAAAAAATGCAAAAGGAAGGAGAAAGAGATTGGATCATATGACCTCAAAGAACCAAATGAGAAGAGTTACATACTTCTAATGTCCTTCACTAGAGTTCCCGCTTAGTCGGATAGGAGAGAAGAAAGCAAGGGATTGATTTCAAGCTCTCAACAGAAAAAACTCAAAAATAATGAAGAAGGGCATAAAATATGAACAATAAGTTGTTTAATTCTCAAGAGGAAGCATGTCAAAGGTCAAAGGAAGCATTATTGAATCACAAAGCAGCTCAACAAGTAAAGAAACAAGGTCTGGACCTCCAAAAAATGGAAAATTTGAAGAGATTTTGGGAAAAAAAGGGTTGGCGCTCTGGTATAATGGCCACCTGAGAATTATAAAGCTCTGTCCAACACTTCTAGGGAGTGATGGAACTCTGCTAACATGGGCAGGGTGGCGCCAGGCTAAAAAAACTCACAAAAAGGTCCAAAAACTCAAAATTTTGATCAAATTTTGACAGGTAAGCTGAGTGTGATGGGGTAAAGAGTCAATCAGCAAGTGAAATCAAATATCAATGGGTGAACAAGGCCTAATAAAAATCAAAGTTAAAGACAAGGTCTATGAGGAAAAATCAAAACCAAAATTTTTGATTTGATCCCCAGTGGAGTCGACAGTTTTTGTTGAAGGAAAATCTCCCTGCGGATAGGTAGATTGCCTCAAAGAGCTAGACCCTTAACTCTAAGACAGAAAGTGATTAACATGGACATTGACTTCCTTTCAAATCTATACAAACTAATGCACGAGGAGGAAGGAGAACAAAAGTACCTTTTTATCGACGTTTGTCCCTGCACTCTCCGAGTTGAGCTCCAATCTTTCGCTCCTCGATGGATCTTGTAGACAAACAAAGTACGACCACTTCGTACTCTATCAATATTAGTCCGAAATAGATCTATATACTAAAGAGACAAATTCATGTGAGATTGAACACGAATTAGAAAGAAACAAGCCAAGAAAATTATATTAATGACGACAAAACATTGCTTACAGTCGTAGATGGGTTGCAGCAGTTTCGTCAAGTCCTCCTTGTCTACCCCTTGCTCAAAAGATCCACGATCTGACTGACGATAGCTTCAGTGATTGCTCCCTATGAGATCATAGGTCTCTTTCTTCCAAAATATCTTTGTTCCAGTACCACTTATGAGATCATAAGTTTGGTGTGATTCTCCTTTTCAGTCCTCCTTTCACCATTAGAAAGCTTGCTGATATAGCCTTGGAGAGGATTTAACCACTTGAGATATCCTTGGGGAAGTTGAGGATTTGCCTCCATTAGTTGAGGATCTGCCCTAAGATCATGGCTGGATTAGGGATTTGAATCCAACTGCCTTCCAAGAATGAAAAGATCCTTCCCCCATTCATCTCAACAACTCAACTGCTGCCTAGAATAGGTAGCGCTCCCTCAAAAGGGCCATCAGAGCATTGTAGTGCTCCCTAGTAGGCTTTAGGGGGGCACCAACGCTTTCAAAAACCATAGATCTCCCTCAAAAGGGCCAGAGGAGATTTATAATGTTCCCAGACAGTGTAAGGGGGAGCGTCGGCGCTCACAAAAGAGGTATAGGGGAGCACTCCCCTTCGAAAACTCAGTTTTTGAGGTGCTTTCAGATGGCAAAATGTTTGTAAGCCTGCTGACTCATTTCTTCTCTTCCAAATCAAATGTTTGAGGTGTCTCAAGTGTCCTTCTTGTGTCTTTATAAGCACAACATAGGCATCATGACAGCATGCTTTCTTTGACACCTGTGACACTTGTGAGAAACATGCGACACTTGCGACCTTGTGAGCAAAATGCAACACTTGTGACCTTGGTAATGACGACACTTGCGACACTATCAAAGTGAGTATTTTTTATGTGTAATAGGTAGCACTTGCATTCATTAAACCAAAATGCATTTTGTCATACATAAATGTTCCCCAAGGGGTGGTGAAGGTTGTTTTCTCTTTATCATTCTCATTGACAGCGATTTGATTATAACCCGAAAACCTGTCGATCATTGACATTCTATTTTCCCCAACCACCTTCTCCAAAACATGATCCATTTTGGGAAGTGGATAATTTTCTTTGAGGGAGGATTTATTTAGATTTCTAAAATCCACACATAGTCTGATATCTCCACTCTTCTTCCTAAGCAGGACTAGGTTAGCTACACAGTCAGATTATCTCAGTGGAACAATTATTTTTGTGTCCAAAACTTTTTAACCTCCTTTTCGACCATGGGTAATAACATGGGATTGATTTTCCAGATTTTATGTCTGAAAGGTTTAACACCAGGCTTCAAAGGTATTTTGTGTTCGATCACCATGGTGTCATAAGTTCTCATCTCATCGTAAGACTAAGTGAACATCTCTTTATACTGCTGGAGTAAATCTTCATACTTCCCTTTCATCTCAGGGGGAAGATATTTTGATATCTTTACTATTCTAGGCTCCTCTTTAGTCCCTATGTCACAATCCTCAACTTCTTTTGGTTAAGGTTGTAAAATAGATTTTAGGGGTATGTCATTTTGGTCAAAAAATATTTCTAGAGGGATTAGACCTTTCAGAATCTAATTGTTTTTTAAAACAAACATGCAATGATTCATGATATTTTCTTGGAACTCTTGAGGAACCTCCCCTTCTTGCATAATCCAAGTATGGTCATTTTGGTTTTCTTGGTCAATGTGATTTTCCGCGAAATTGTCTACCATTTCGAGGAATTTTCTAATCTGTTCATCATCTTCAAAGACCTACCAGTGTTGTATATTATTTGATATGGAGGGTTTGTACCTCACATCTATATGATACTTTAGTTTGAAAGCTATAGGAGGTGCGAATGTTGAGGCTTCTTTGGCTAATGAATCAACTTTTAGGTTTTTTGTACGTGGAATGTAATGAACATTTACCGATGAGAAAAATTTTTCTATTAGATCCCAGGCGAAATTTCTATAAGATCTTAATCTCAGGTGTTTGGCCTGGTACTTCGTATTTATCTCCTTCAAAATCAACTCTGCATCTCCATAGAATTCCAAGTTCTTTATGTTCATCTTCCTGGCAGCTTCTAGTCCCAAGACTAGGGCTTCATACTCACATACATTATTTGTGTAGTCTATGTCCCACTGCAGTCTGTAAGAAAAAGGGATAACAAATTCATCTTCAGGTGCTACAAAACTTATTCCTACACCTGCTCCTTCACATGACGAAGCATCGTCAAAGAACATTTTTCAAATCCCAGAGTTACACACATTTTCATTTATCTTTTTTTCTTTATTTTCCTCTATAAAATTTTCTTCTATACAATCATTTGCACCATCATCAAAAGATAAAATACAATTACCCAGGTCTTGATCAACAACATAAATAGGATAATTATTAGGATTTTGTGGATCACTTACTATATATGGTAACTGTGTCTCTCTGTATAGCCGAGTGAATTGTCCGCAAAAAACGGGAGTTGTGGCATAGGTCATATCTAATTGAAGAGATCCCCCAAGATTGGCTCCCCAAGACCTAGATAAGAGCAAGCCATACTTCGGAGGTATATCGGCGATAACTACATCCATTAGAACATTTTTTACTGGAACCTGTGCAAGAGTTACCACTAGATCTTTGATCATGCCCATACACTTAACTCTCCTTGAATCGAAAGAATATAGGTCTTCATATGGACTGGTGATTTTGAGGCCTAGTCTGTCCATAATAGACTTGGGCATCACGTTATGTGAGGATCTAGAGTCTAGAATGCAATTATGCAGTAGACGATCTTGCACATTCAGTGTGATATAGAAAGGGGTGATGGTATCCATGGCACCTTCGAAATGTGGGCTGAAATTGATATTAGGCTTATCGTCTTCCAAATTTATCACGTCAGACTGACTTTCTAAATTTGAAAAATTTATCATTTTGGTTATTTTCTTTTGGTACAGAGGATTGTTTTCCCATTCGACTAGAGGTATTGGTATCTTTATCTTGTTTATCTCATTTTCCAGGTTGAAACCCCCCACGAGTTTATTTGTTTCTTTAGTTGAAGCTTCGGTTTCCTTCCTTTCTGGATTATTTGTTTGCATTGTTTTATTTTCATTTAGTTTTGTTTCCAATGTTTGCATTCCGGCTACCTTAATTTTCCCAACTTGGACCTCAACCTCCTTTATTTTGGTATTCTGTATCTTGGTGTCTTTCGGAATGGGCTCATATGTTTCACCTCTTGGCAGTATCTTCTTTGTTTGAGTATTCGACACAGATTTATTTTTAGGCCTCAGATTATACTTATGTTGGAGCCCGACCATTATAGTATCAACCATCCCTTGATAGGCATAATCACCTACATTATTTATGTTGTTATCTTTATTTGATGGTTGTTCTGTGTTTAGAGACATCTTATAATCTTCCTTGGTTAGATGAGGTTGTACGCAATCATCACCCAGAATTTTAATTTCTTCTCCTAGATCCTCAAACTCTTGCAAGTCATTTCCTCCTATGAAATTTTCATTTTTTACAGGAGTTTGAATTTTTTGGTCTTCACTTTTAATCGGTTTTTGTTGAATTTGAGGGTTGAGGTTTCTTCTGAAATCCCTCTTAATGAATTGATCTACTTTGGATTGATCTATCTCCATCCTTGAACTTTTGTTTGATATCTCCTTTATTATCCTAGCCATATCATCTATTTTATCATCTGAGGACCTCCCTAATATTGAAGGTCTTGCTTGTTCTTTAAAAATTTTGGTCTCTCTGTTTCCCGTTTCTATTTTTTTTTTTAGTTTACTAGAAGCCATCATGTTTGACTCAATATCCATGACATCATCTTTCATTCGGGTTAGTTCGTCCCCTCTCCTTTCTCTTAATAAAAGTGCGAAATCGGGTTCGAAAGCTCCCGCAAAGTTTACCTTGGCTGTAGGTTGGGACGGTTTAACCTTGACTGGGATCTTATTATATAATTTGTTAAATCTTTGAATGAATTCCATAATGGTTTCTGAACTTTTTTTCTTCAAAGATCCAAACTTAGTCAGATAGTATAAATGATCCTTCCTTTCACCCCATTGCCTAATAAAAGCATCTTGTAGAGCATCATAGAATAATATTGAACCTGCGGGCAAACTTCGAAACTAGGTTCTCACCTGTCCTTCGAAATTTTGGACAAACAACTGTGAATACACATCTTCATGTTCAATACCTAGGATGTACACAAATTGGTCAAAGAAATTTATATGTTCGGTAACTACAATTAAGTCTCCTTCCCCTGTAAACTTAGGTAGTTTTTTCATGTAGTTTTCAGGCAATTCATGCAGGGGTACCTGGAGGACCAAAGGGGCGTATCTGGTAGCTACTTTAGCAAAAATCCTGGGTGGTGGGGGCGACGCTTGGCCTCCCACTCCTCCTCTTGTCGTAGCCATAGATACTCTAGGAGAGGAAACCAGTACATTGTACAGAGTATTTTGGAATATGTATAGCAAATGTTTAGCTTCTTCGAAAGATGAGAAGACTGAAAAAGGTGGAAATGGGATACGAGGGCTTGGTTCCTCTGACTTGCAAGAGATGTAAATGGGGGAACCCATAGGTGTGGAATCTGAGTATATGGTATACTCTTCGAGAATTAGTGGGGTCGGGAAATCCAACTGAAGATTTATAGGGGTATCAATCGATGTGAGATTTACTGAGGGATTTTCACCTTCGTTTACGCAGGAGGTAGTCATATGAGTTTCATATTTAATTTTCGAGAAAGCTAAATTTGGGTTTAGGGTTTCAGCCTCGACTGTCTTCATTTCTTCAGAGAGAGTTTTGATGAGAGCTCCTTAATAAATTCGATGCTTCGAGTGGGGTCTTGGCCTTGGGTTGTATGTGTCTAAGCTGGTAGGCCGCAGTAGTTGGCTTGAGGGAAACTCTTGATTTTATAATTTTTTCAGGGTCAGGAATAGGCGTGATTTGTTTACCATCTGGATTTTGTCTGGTGTTCCTTTGACCAGATGCCATCTTACTTAATGTGGAGTCACCAAGTGAATAATAAAAACTTATCCTTTAGAATGTGTTCACTCTTTTTTCACTATCATAAAGTAGAAACTTGCAAATGTCATTCTCGTAGGGAAAATGATTTTGTATCTCCATCCTCGATAACGACACCAAAAATGATGTTGTTCCAGAGTCTACTTAATCCTATAAAGTACCGAACCTAGGCATCCAAAAGTGTGAAAGATGTAACTGGAGAAAACAACTGAGAAAAGAAGCTAAGTCTAGTTTCTGAGTTGCCTGGGTCTAGCTTCTAATTGTTCCTGAATGGTTATATCCCGTTCAATGGTTGCCCATGAAAGTTCAAGTTTGGCCCGAGTAGTAGTAGTTTTCATAATGGTATCGAAAAGGTTTAAAGTGAGGATGGTTTGATTTGAGAGACCGGGTTCTAAGTTAGGTTGTCATGCAACAAGGACAGTCATAAAGGAATGGAGGTTTTTTAAAGCGTTGGTTGTTGTTTCACCTTTAGATTATACAAGAAAAAATCCCACAATCGAATTAATAGTGTAACGAAATCATATGTTGCTTTCCGTAACTGAGTTAAAATCTAAAACCATGCATGAAGAGAAAGAAAACATAGATCTATTGAACAATGTGAGGCATCAATCAGGGAAGAATCTCACCTTGTGAAAAAAGAAGAAGATAAGTAAGAAAAATTTTAATGAAGCATATGATATATAAATCTAAAAAATTCACTGGTGTTGTACCTGTTGATATTCGATACAGAGGAAAAGTTGTAAATGATTAGATAACTAAACAAAATAACCACCATAGTAGAGGTTGTACTAAATTTGAAGCTAAGTGTTCATTAAAGACACATATGAGAAATGATGTGAAATGCGAAATAAATGAAGAAACACATAATCCAGTCTTGACAGAAAAAAGAGTCTTCGATCTTCTTTGTGTTAATTCTGGAGAAAGAGATATTTTCTGGTACAATCGGTCAAAGGAAAAAATACCTTTCTCCCTTTCTCAAAATTATACTTATACAAAAATTTACAATGCTTTGAATTCTAATCGTTCTAAAAATTTCGGTTACAAATGGAGAATGAAGCATTTCACTTCCTTCTCTCTTGTCCTCCTCCACGTGGGTAGGGCGTTTTCTTTTCTTTTTCTATGGCTCCAAAAATAGGATGGGATTAGAATATGTCCTTAATTCCCCCCCAAATTCTTCCCTTTCCCGTGCTCGATACAAAAAGCACACTTTTGTACCAACTAGGCTATCAGCTTGGAAGGTTCGGCTTGACTATTCGCCTCAAAAGTGTAACAATCCTTTGCCAACTGTGGCAATCATTTTTCTACTTGTCGATCTTCCGTGATAATAGACCAAAATTGCAAGCTTGGTCTTATCAACCATTTATCCACTTGGGCGATATTGATCTGACTTACCTAGGATAATTCAATATGTCCTTTTTCCCCATTTTCCTTGATATCCAGTAGATGTTTGGCTATGTTAATTTTCTCCAGTGTTCTAGCAGTACTTTCTTTATCGAGATCTAACAAATTTTTATTTATCAAGATGAATGTTTGTTCACAAACATCTCTCATCTCTTTATCTCTTTTTCTTGTCTCAGATATATTATGTTCCCATGCCTTTAGTAAGATATTACCTCTGGCTTGCTCTAGGATAGACAACTTGGAACTGATGGCCACCTCTTATTTCATTGTTGCTATAACAACTTCTTGGAAATCAATCCGAGTTGTTGTCAATTCTCTTTATCTCGAGGAGATATCCTTCAATGCTTGCTATATCATATGAAAATTATTATGGATGGTTTCTACTTTGGCAAGTAGATCCTATTGAGCTACTTCTACCTTATTTTGTATTTTTGTGGCTTGGGATTGGAATACTATTATGTCTATGACCTGGTTTTCAACATAAATTAATTTAGACTGCAACAGTTTTATTTTCTCTTCCTGTTGACTTACCTGCATTTGTCTTGTTTGTGTCGACTGATGCATCTTCTTAAGGTCAGACTTAAGTCTCTCAATTTCCTGTTGATCAGTCACTCTGGCTTGCTCGAAACCTTTGTTTGCTTCCTCCCTGGAAGTTGTCTCTATCATTGCTAACCGAGCCTCCAACTTCCTAATCAATAGGTTATTTTGTTTCGACCGTGCCCTCAAGGTTCTAACTGGATATTGGTTGGTTGTTGCATAAGCCCCCAATGTTCCTTCTATCTCATCGGTGAATTCTTCCACTTCCAATCCTTCCCCATCTTCTAATATTTTGTATTTTTTAGCTACTGCGCCCGCTCTTTGGTATGTTTCTTGCTTCACGACAGACTTCCTTTTCTTACTGAAGAAGAATTCATTAGGAGGAAACTCTTCTACAGAGATAGGTGTCAAGTCCTCCTTGAATATCCACTCTGTATTGGGGTTCCCCTTTGTGAATTGTAAGGGAGTGATGGATGAAATGGGGCTACCAATTTCCTTGGTAACTATCTCTGGATTTCCTTATTCTTGGTTGGGGATCTTTTCTTCTTGATTCAAGATCTTAGTTTCCTCTGACTTTTCCTGATTCTCTTGCTTTCTAGGGTTCGCACCCGCTGAACTTTTATCTTCTTCTTACTATGTACTCGGAGGTTTTGAGTTTGTGCTCTGTAAAAATTTAGGGAGGAAACTTCTCCTGTGCTCTTGGAATGTATAAAAATCAACCATATCAGAGGGCAACAGAGCTTGAACCTGGATCAAGACTTCATAGTAGGACCTCACACCTCTAAAGACTTCATCATGAGGTGAGTCTTCGTGTTCATATCTCTTCATCCCACAACTCGCCATGTGATTACTCACAACCTTATTAGCATCGTGTTTCTTAAACTCAATGTTCACTAATTTCATTTCCTCCAAGGTCGTAGCCTCTGCTTTGGCATGGCCAAAATCTAATAAAGAATATGTACCAATGTGAATGGGCAAAGGTGGCCATACCTTCTTCGACACTCCTCTGAGATCCTTACTTATACCACTGAGCACAGTTTGGCTCGCGATCTTGCGACACACTAGCTTGTCTGGTAACAATAGCGATAGAGCATATGGGGGGATAGAGGTGCCAAAAACCCTAATATATGAAAATTCCACTTCTATATACCAATATGCCACACTTTTAAAGTTGTTTGTGATGTTATCTAAAATCCTAGGAGGCGGATGGCTGAAGATAGAGACATGCATGGGCACCATTAACCAGTTGAAAATCTAATAGACAAATTCTTTGGCTTTATCTTCCCAGAGTTTTGAGTGGTAGACATGAATAGGCTTTGCATTAGTTGGAGTCCAGCTCCAGCTCATTAGTGGGAAAGGTGTCATGAAGCAAATAGATTCCATGATGTAAGAAAACATGAAGGATGAGGATGCTTTCCCACTCACCTTTTGTGCTCAATATTCTATAATTCGACTGGCTAGACTGTCTGACAACAATTTGGCCCAGTCGAAAGAGAATCCATCTGCTACTATGTGCATAAGTGGTACCCATGGGAGAAAAAAGTGAGAGGTGTCCTCCTTCCCATATAGTCTGCAAACCATCATTTCTATATACATGAATTGTGGTACCAACAATGAGATTGAATAAAGTCCATTAGTATCGGCCCTGAATTTGGCGGTGTGCGAAACCCAATCTTTGATCAGATCGGATAAGATTTTCCCAAACTGCTCGCATTCCTTCTTTTTGAAACCTTCCAAGGATCCAACATTGTGAGTAAGGTCTGGTGTGGGAGACAATTTATACATTTCCCGTAAATGCTCTGGTCTGAATGTCCCAAGTGCCACCTTCTGCTCATTGAAAATTGTCCTAGTCAGGATGTCTACATGGTCTAGTGCCCATCGGATCATATCATAATAGGGAAAAATATGTGGCCTTGTTGGTATCTTATTCATCTCCGACTGAGTGACGATTTTGTATTTGGTGGACAAGTCATCTTTCTTATTATCACTGGAATCATCTAGACAATCTATCAGCTCGGATTGTAGGATGTCGAAGACATACGTCCATGTTTTGATAGTATTTATACTTCTAGGCGAGGTATCAGAAATAATATCTGAACCTTGACCCTGACTCTCGGCAACTACCTTGGACGATTTTCATGGAGACATGATACAGAACCTTGCAATTAGATCCCCTATCACGGAAAATGAAAACAAAGAGAGAGGTTATCTTGGTGAACTTGGCTCTGCGCAAATTAGAAAGAAATCTAAGATATTGACTGAAACCTTTTCACTTTGAGCACTTAAATATATGTGAGTACTTGCTTTAGAACGTTTAAATCATTTAATAGAAATATTTAGAAATAAAACGGGATCTTACTATCAATCACCTCACTAAATTTCTTCATAAATGCCATAAATGTTTGATAGCTTGCGATTCGGGAGGATCACGCAATGTTTAATTCTCGATCCGTAGGTCGTATGGGTTGAAGGTCGTTTAAGGTGTTAATTAATTAATTTCAACCTCTTATTAAGTGTGTTTAGTCCTTAATCCCCTTTTCAGAATTCGCAGTATCAGATGATTTTACTCCTAGCCATTGAATTTGCGAACCCCAAAATCGCGATATTGCGATTTGGTTGATTATTTGTGATTTGAATTAAGCTCTTACTTAACCCCGATTAATTAATGATAATCACGGCTTCGGGGATTGGAGCTACAAATGTGTTGTTTCTGGGGTAACAACCACTGAGTCGTGAAACCGCGACGAAGATTAAAAATGGATTAAAAGTCATTATTCTTGTTGTTAACCAGTTTTAACTTAAACTAAACTCGCAACTTTGCGTGTCGGGCATTCAAAGGGAGTTCGAGGTGTGACTCCCGAAATGTGAGAGCATGATGTATCAAAGGTGATAATCTATGTTTAAAAGTTAAAAAACTGTGATTAAACTTAAGCTGACTTCGCCACTTCATGTATCGGGATATTGAGGGTTCGAATATGTATGACCATGATATATACAAAATTGCAAATTCTGACTTTTTAGGCTTAGGTGTGTCGTCTCAATACTTAGAAATAGGTGGCTCTGACCTTTGATTACTAGATTACTCGGAAAAATAAAAGGTGTTCCAACAGGGTGCTTGCCATCAAACTTTCTCATATAGTTCTTAGGAACATGGTTGGTATTCAACCCAAAGTTAGAGTTTCTCCATTCTTGATTCACCTTCCTTGTGTCCTCATCATGAATTTCATGGGATACATTTTCACTTTTAGGTGTCCTCTCTATTACGATTTTTTTCAATCCTTCCATGATCTCCTCTTTTAAACCATCCATCTTTTCCTCCAACTTAGCTTCCATCTCTTGTAGTTCATCTTTTGTTACTATGTTCTTTTGTAAATCATTTATGTTCCTACGAATTTATTCACCTTCATCAAGAGTCCAAGTAGGATTTTCTGGAGGCTTATTTGGTGTAGAAGTTCCCTTTTTTGGTGGCATGTTGGCCACATATCACTTGAAACCTTGATTTTGAGGTGGTTCTTCTAGACAATCTTCATTTTATTATATCTCCAAAATTTTGGCCCTTCTAAGTATGAAATTTTATTTTTTGTAGGTCTCTGATATTTCTTCTCTGCAATGCCATAGATCTAATCAAAATTGGATGTGACAAGTGGAATTTATGATAACTTCCCCACAACTTGCTCATTTTTATCCTTTTCAAGAGATCTCACTTGTATAGTGTGCCCCACAAAAAATGATTGATATAAATTATGAAACTCATACCAGAGCTACTATGGTCTATACACTATCCAATGCAACTAGTCTCATGCAATTTGGATACTCTAGGAAGGCGTTATGATTGTTTTACCTGGAACAACTACTTGAGACTAGTCAATAGGACTAGTCAGATACCCTATCTTCCACAGAGTGTATCTACAAATTTAAGATGAACCAAAAGCTTAAATTTTTACCACATATACCTTACTAATTTCTTTGAATATCCTTTGGAGTTAAGGGACTGAAACATTACAAGAAAACATTTATAGAGAAAATTCCGCAATGACTAAATGTGGGATGATTTGAGAACCCTATCTTAGAAAGGTTGTATCTCTGAAAGTATAAGGACTCAGAAGATGGAATTTTAACCCAACGTACCTTGATCTATCTACTAAATATCCTCCAAGAGGTTCCTTCTAAAGTTTTGTAGAAAAAAAGTTATAGAGAAAATTCCAAGGTGTCTCAGATGTAGTAGTGAAACCCTAAGACCTTCAGCTCTAATACCATATGTTAGAAGCCAAATATCAATATAGCATACAAAAACCTATAAATAAGTACTCAATGCCTTGAAAAAGAGATAGATTCATATAATAAGCCTCTTCGAGGGGGGAACCTCCTTATTCCCACATAAATGTTCAATTTCAAGATGATTCAAAATGAAAATGTCTCGTTGGTATATATAGGAGACTAGGAGGTATAATTACAACTAATGGACAAAATCCAACATAAATAAAATAAATTTACTAATATAATATGCCCCAATTAAGGGGTAATGAGCCACTATTCAGGGATTAAAACAGGGAGCCTAAGTGTTAAAGGCCAGGAGCTTCATTTTGTATATATAATTATGCAGATCATTAATAAAATGTAAACATTGATACGTGTAGAACGACCATGAAGAAAGAGTGATGGGGGACTAATCTTCCACAAGGTTGGGTAAGGGAGGAGGCTAAGTGTGTGGGCCTAGGGGATAAGCTAGGGGTCTTACCTCTAAAGGGGATAATAATTTATTATTATTTCTTGAAGGATAAGGTGGACATGTTGAGTGTTGTCCTAAGTTCCTCTAAAGGGAATGTGTGCAAAAGGAAATGCATGCAGATCCAGGAAGACAAGTTTCGACCTGGGTGCACGCAGTTAAAACTGATGAGTCAGTCATGTTGTGGTCATTCTTCCAACTTCCTCAAGATTTCATTGTTCATTCGTCCATCCAAAGTCTGAACCTATTTTTCCATTGAAATCGACCTCTGTGTTGTTTCCTCATCATGAACCCAATGACAACCCATACAAAAACCGATGGACTGAGCCACGTATTCCATGAAGCCTGAGCATCCCATATATGTCTATGTTGTGTGTGTGTCATAATGGTTGGATTTTTCGGTCACGTAGTTCCTCGAATGACGGTGGCTTGTTGTTGTCGGTTGTTTCTTACTGAGTCATCTTGTGTCTTAGTGTGGACGATTGTCGTTTTTGGATATCCATACCCAATTTTCAGTTGCTACTGCATCCCTATGTGAATGAGTGTTGAACCATTGTTGTTTTCCTCCTTGTGCTGAAATAGAGTTGAAGAAGCAGGTTGTCAGGCCTGTGTGAAACACTCTCTCTAGGTGACAGAGGTGGTTGTGGTTGAAGAGGCAGGTTGTTATGCCTGTGAGAATCTCTCTTCAGGTGATAGAGTCTACTGGGAAGTGTTTTTCTCCCAGAGAGAGTCCATAACCAGCTACGAAGCTCTAATAATTCTTGATCCGACCTGTTGCTGAGACCTAGAGAGGAAGGTGAAGCACTGATGGACTGTTCTTGTGAAGGTGTATACTACCGGGTGGCACATGCATGTGGAGAATGAGAGTTTGTGAGTAGTGGGTGTAAGAAGGCTCCTTGAGAGAATCCTTTTGGTTGCTTTGTGCAGTTTCCCGTAACCTCAACCTAGTCTAGGATTCCCTTGCTTTGGGTGGAGCTTGGTCCCATCTCAGGGTTGATCCACTGCTGAGCATGATGAGTAGCGTGGTCTAAGGCTAGGAGGTTTGTGGAAGGTCTACACGTAGTCAGTGGAGTTACTATAGTTTCAAAGATAAGTATCATTACGTGTTTAATTTCAAGTAAAATGTATGTCTGTGATGCTTGTAATATTATAATGTATTTCGTTGCAATGATGAATTATAGTTAATTCCATTAAGTTTGTATGATGGCAGTAACTCTATGTTAAATGTGTTAATTTGATTTAATATGCATGTTATATACATATGTATGTGAATGTTCCGCATAGTAACATTACCCGGCCTATTGGTGGTCAGGGATGTTACAAATTGGTATCAAATCTTTAAAGGCGAAGTTAAGGTTGTGTAGGTAACATTGTCCAGCCTGTTGGTGGTCGAGGATGTTACAAATTGGTATTAGAGATAAGTTAAGGTTGTGTTGGTAGCATTTTCTGGTCTTTGTAAGGTTGGGGATGTTACACAAAGTCTGAAGCACACGAAATAATGTTTCTCCAGCTAAACATTCCATCTGTTGTTGGGTTAACATAATATTCCTCTCGCACAATAGTTCTATACAACTGGTTTATGTATTCTTTATTAAAACTATCTATCACAGGTTCAACATACCTTCCTCCTTCTCAAGGATCTAATGACGTAATGAATCTATATTATCTTTATTCAAAAATCATTTTTCCAGTCTTCAACTTAATGATAGTTTGGTTATCAAATGCCCAATCTAGTCCCAACAATGCTTGATATGGTGTATTATTATAAATTATGTCAATCACCTCAATTTTTTCCATAGTGCGCACACCATCTAGATCCACCGGTATGCCCTTCAATCTACCAAGCAGTACCACTTTATGTTTATTTTCTAACTTCAAATGAATAGGTGAATATCCCAATGTAGATTCTCACATGACTTCCCATGTCTTCTTAGGCAGAACATTTACTTTAGACCCCAAGTCCAATATGATATCACCCATGTTAAAATCTCCAATGTTTTCATTCAATCTAAACTCTCTACTTGTTCTTCTCTTTTTACAAACCTGATTGACTATCTTATGTTCTAATTTCATCTATTCTCCAGAATTTCACTTTTCTAACAGACTTTATAATACTTGTAGAGAGGTTCTATCATTCAACAACTTTACACAAGTTTCTATTATTACTTACTTGTTCTGAAGTCTGATCTTTATTGGTCTGATAAAATAGGTGAGGCATGTCATATACTGATATATCAGCTCCTAGATTTGTACCTGAAGTATAAGAAATATTCTCCTTCAAAATATCATGGCTGGCCTTCTTGAATGTCTCATTTTCTTTACGCGCATGAAATTTTTGTTGAGGTGTTGTATTCTTTCTAACACACTGGTTTTGGTCCTAATTCTTCTTTGCCGCATATTCTCTTGTATTGGATCTACCTCTAGTAACTATATTGATCTTATTCCCATCCTCTTCTATGTTTTCCACAACAATCCATTGAACATTCTGATTGTTCTGGTTCCTCTTTTCCCATATCTTTACCATAAGTGTCGGACATTATTATTTTTCATGATCTGTTGCATGACAATACATACATGTCGTTGGTGGATGTGGATACTCCCTTGCATACTGTCCAGATTTCTGACAATTTTGACATGTTACTGGTCCTATATCTCCTCCAATTCCTCTTCCTCCATGACCTCCTCCTCTAAATCCTTTAATGTTACCTTGATTGTCTCTACGCAATGTATTATATGGTGGTGCCTGATTATATTGCGGTTGCGCATTATTATATTGTGATGGTGCTTCAAGCTTCTACACGTTATTATATTGAGGTTGCATTGTAAATTGTTGCATGTTATTATATTATGGTTGCAATGTAAATTATTTTGCAGGTTGTCCTGTCATTAGATCATCTTTCACCCTATATGTATTTGAATTCCTTTCCTTCATTATTTCCAAGGTTCTACAATCCTTGTATTCATGTCCTACTGACTCACGGAAATAAAAAAATGTACTCTTGGGCATTGTTTGATACTTTTGCATCATGGGACAATGATATGGATCATGTCCATGTGTTCTCAATATTTCACACCATTTCCCTCTTGTAGGTAAAGGATTTGTCATTTCTGCTCCCAGGTATTATGCAAATGTCAGGCATGCATTCTTATGTTTTCCTTCAATTCTACACAATGTACAACATACATCTTCCATTTTCTCCTTCCCTTTGTTATGATTCAACTGAAATGTCAGGTTCTTCAATTATTCTCTTAGCTCCTCCACAATTGGATCCATATGCTTATATTGTTTTCCCTCCAATTGCAAGGCTACTTCCAAAGCCTTTGCCTAAGTTTGGAACTTTTGTCACCTCAATGGATATTTCATATGTTCCAATAATGAATTAACAAATAGGTGTCTATGATGTATATCTATTATAAGATACTTCAACATACCTTTCAGTCTCTTGAACTTTTGATTAACCTCCCAAATTGAATCTCCTAGCTTATGTTTGATCTCTATCATCTCATTCATGAACTGATCCTCTGAACTTGCTCACTGGAATTCATTGATTAAGGTCTTCTTCACATATGTGACAATTGTAGGTGCTTCTTGTGGACTGTTTACTGCGAGGCCCATATACCAGTCCATTGCACAGTCTCTGAATGTGATTGAAAGATGCACTACTTTTGTATCCTCATATGTGATCTCCTCGATTGCCTAAATCTTCTCACAAATAAACTAATGTTTCTTTGGGTCCTCTTACCCTTCTCCATGGAACTCTAGTAACTAAATCATTTGATCATCTCCTGCCATTGTGAAGTTTGTTGTACTAACGCCTTCAAGTGGTGTAGATAATTGACTGTTATTAAATGAATTTGTACCTCCATTTGAACTTCCACTAGATCCTCGTCCTATTAAAATCCTTCTACCACTAATTGTTGGTTTTCTAAACAATTCTTCTTCTTCATATGTCTTAGTGACACATGGGGTTGTGGTTTCCACACTAATTCGTATCTAGAATGGAGATCCTGCTTCTGCGCTGGACCCTTGACCTCTATTTTTCCTCTCATATGTGGCACACAATATTTCTTCAATCTTCCCTGTCAAATGAAGATCATCTACCTATTCCTCATCGTTGTCTAAGCCCTCTCTCTTGCCTACTGCCCTCTTTTTACTATTGATCTTATACTCGTAGGGTATTCCACTATGTGTAACTCCCACTCTTTCCATTATCTCATTAGTATGTTCCTCGTCCATCATAATGGGGTCCATTTATTCATTCTTTTAGCCTCTCCATATCTCATATCTTCCTTAGTGCTTCCCCCAATTCCCCCATTCACGCAGAGTTATTTAGTTTTCTTACTCCATTGTCATCAGGCCTTTATCATTAAATAAAATATTGATGGACGTGTAAAGTGATCTAATGTACCTTCCTCTTAGTCTCTTCACAAATTCATGCTCTACAAGAGTGTAAGAATTTGCAGTATCAACTGCAAATTCAGTAATAAATCATGCAATAATACCATCTGACAAGAAATCCACTACGTGTGTGAATTTATTATTGGATTTTTGTATTCACGCAATATTCTTAGTAGTCCACTCTATTGGTCTTATCTGATTAGTCTGATGATTATCCTTCAACCTAAATATCCACTCTTGCAACAAATCTGAAAAATAACTGAAAAATGTCTCATGTAGATTAGTAAAAACATACCTGTGAAAATACTATGGTGGTGTATACATGGAGCTTCTATTCTCCTTATGCGCAAACTCGAGCTCTTTTGTTTCCAACCATCTTTCAATTTCCTACTTAGTTGGATTCCATGGCCTAAACATCCCCTTTTACCACTATCCTTCTCATCAAATCCCCTCCAATATCATCTTTTGAGTCCAATCGACAACATAACCATTTGTTGGATGTATGGGTTAACCCAGGTTCTACCTTAGTTCTCCAAAAAAAACCTATAAACCATCGGACCTTATGGATACGAAAAGGAAACACTACGCACAGAGTGCACAACAGAGTCTCAACCGATATGGATTATGGGTGACTGCAGGAACCAGGTGTTTACAGTCTTGGAAGGAATGTTGCTCATGGTGATGTTAAACATATTTTTCTACTTTTCTCTTTACTTCAATACTCATGAGATATACCATGCTATAATCATATTCATTCATTAACATACATACTATAGAAAATATCAGACTAATCTAGTGCACATTGCATTTTAATACTACTCGATTCATTCATTCATTCATCATAAATCATGTAGAAAGAAAAATTCCACACAATGACACAATGGTTTAGCATGGATCAACTCCCCCTGGGATACATCCACAAAGATATGGTAATATCTGTTTCTTTATTCATATTCATCAAGTCACTGTGTTGCACTACAAAATAGTGATAATGGTGAGGATGACAAGGTCGCACCAAGCTCCACAACTTGTGACCTTACCCTCACTTACTACTTAAGAAAAACATCATCTCCAAAACTAGCTCTATGATCTTACTACGCAAAAAGTACTCTAACTTTTCTCACTCATTAGATACTAGTTGTTCTCCCTAGATATTACAATACATATTTATACTACCAAAATGTGGGTTAAACCCATTACATCATGACCAAAACCCTAACCCTAAGTGTATTAGGTTTATCCACATTGTAACCTCTTGCGTATGGTTCGTCCACGATCCAATCGTTTCCTTGTCACTGTAACGACCCTTTGAATTGCTCAACATCATTTAAAAGCAAATACAACGAAAGTAGCATATATTTTTTTTAATCATAAATTAACTTAACATAACACAACTAAATTAGTTAATAATGTAATATGTAACTTAAAAAAATATTCCATCTATGCAAAAATGAAAGGAAAAATTCATTAATTCAGAACTATTTAATATCTATTGCCAATCCTAAAAGTTTCTAACTAGTGGTGTACCACAATATTCATCACATCTACCATTAGTAAGGTTTTGTGACTTGCACCTAAATTAAAAATCCAAAGCACGAGTACTAAATTATAAGGATTCACTAATTAATTTATTTAATTTGTTCGCTATCTAATTCATTAGCTAAGAATTCATTTGAGTCAAAATATTCGTATAATTCCTAAATATACAACAACAACATCTATAATTAATGAATGATTCCATTACTAATATTCATAAATGTCAAATCATTATTACATATCTCATTTTAAAATCACAACATAAAACATTTATGTCATTTGACGATGTATAACATTAGTGGAAATCATACATAATTTATTAATGCCAATCAATAAATAACTCATTAACAAATAACTGAAATAACACTTGATCTATATTGCTTCTCTTTCCATTATAATTTATAATTACATGAGTAATTATAATGGGATATATATTTATACCGATAAAAATCTGGCTTCTCTTTCCATTATAATTTATAAGTACAAGAGTAATTATAATGAGATATATATTTATACCTATAAAAGTAGAGTATTCTAGTCCTTCACAATTTATCATTAATTTAATCATTTGAATCATATCCTTGACTTTTAATATATTTTATTTTAAATAAAATCATAGGCAACAATTCTTATTGAAGATTATTAACCTTGGCATAAGATCATTATATATTATATATAGGTTCAATATATTTATACATCATTGATCCAAATCAAGAATATAACTTATTAATTAATATAGTTATTAATAATCCAATCGAATTCCATTTCTTTTGTGTACTTACTAAAAGGGAACAATGGTATAAGCTTTACATCTAAATGTTCTCTTTTTAATGATAATTCCACCTCACACTTTCTTTTTTTTTTGAAGTGTGAGGCTTAGAACACCCCTTGTCACAAGTTCCTCCTAGGGTTTGGCAGTTAGCTTTCATGGAATTACACTAAGACGTCATCAAGCGGATGATACAAAAGGGTGCGGTATTTTAAGAATTGACACGTGTGTAAGAACCAATTCTATAAGAAAAATCCAAAATAATTCCATTACCTCAAAACGAGGTTTGTATTTAGCCAAGATCAAGGGTATTATACAAGATTCTCGCCTACATAATCAAGTTACACCTTACTCGAATACCTTTACTATTTTACGATTTTCCGCCTTATTCATAATACCCAATATTCATCAACAATGAGGTAAGGATTTAATCAATAGTAAAGATACTATAAAACTCTCTGCAACATATACATAAATACCGCACAGGAAAGGCAACATGGGACCGCAGGGAAGGAGTCGCATGACGGGACCACAGGAAGCAACATGGGGCCATAGGAAGCAGCTCGTGAAGCATTACACAGGAAGGGGAACGAGTTTTCTGCACGAGAACAAGAACAGGAACAACATTACAACATTAGAGTGGATAGTGATGGGTCTGAGAACAGGAACAACAGCAACAAGAGGATTAGGTGGGACATGCATGTATTATCCTGTTCCTTATTTTGTGTTTCTTTTTTTTATTTTGTCTTACATGGCAATGACAATACACTTAACACTCATAAAAAATGGGCAAGAGGTACCCGTCTCGGGTGAAACAAACCATTTAGGCCAAGTGAAAATTGTGTCCTCAAGCAAAGCAAGGAAGTGGGTTTGGATCAATGCCAAACAATTTCGGGGCATTTTAAAACGCAGAGCTGCTCGTCTAAAATGGGAACAAACAAGGAAAAAAAGGGCCCTTCGTAATAAACTTTCAACCAAGCCCCCTTTGCAAAGGTGTAACGACAACAAAACTAAGGACATCGGTGATTTTGCGTTGTACAGTCCCACATCCACACCTCTCACGTGGTCATCTGACCTGTATGTGCAAGAGTTATTAAATGCCAAGATGAGACTGGAGGTTTTGGAAGTCAAAGGACATGAGAGAGACCTTCAAATCCAATTATTGACAGTAGTAATTCGGGACTTTGACATAAAACAATAAAGTTTTAACAAAGCGAGTGACCATGTTGCAAGAAGCCCTTTTGGAAGCAAAGGTTGAATGGCAAGGCTTGAAGGATGCCGGGCAAATCAGGGAAGATTCCACGGTGGAAATAAGAGAGGTGATGAACTCTAAAACACCCAAAGTTGAAGGGAAAACAGGTGAACAAGCATACATCCATGGAGTGAAAGAAAAAGATAAAGAGAAAAGAGATTGTACAAAAAAATTCCAAAACTTGGGTACAAGTCATTAACAATTCTGCTCATATGGAAAAAGAAACACACAGCCAGGGGGACGACATGCAAAGTAGAGAAAACAAGGAAAGACAAGGTAGGGAAGAAAACATAATTATCAAAGGTGTGAGAGAGTAGGGAAAAAATGAACGTACTCTCGATCTTACAAGTGAATTCTTAAAGGACAAGTTGCTATGGCAAGGCCGAATTTGCCAAGCATGAAGGGTGGGTAAGCCTAGTTGAGAGAGAGCTAGGCCCATAAAAGTCATCATGTCAAGCATACATGAAAAACAAATTCTCCTAGGCAAGAAGAAACTCTTGAGAGACTCTCGTTTTTTTCTAGATGAAGATTTAACTATTAGACAGCAAGAAGAAAGAAATGAAGAGTTGTTAAAGGTTAGGGCAACAAGGATGAGGGAAAAAGGGCATGGTTGTTCAAAGGAAAATTTTTTATTGCCTTTTTTAGTTCTCATTCTAAAATAGGACAACAAGTTGGTAGCCAGGAAGAGACAACAATTTCACTAGCAGGAAAATATGCAACAAGGCTAGATGGGACAAATAGGGGTGAAGACTCAACTTTGAGTCTTGTAATCCAAAACAAATAGAAATCAAACTATTCCCAGGTTTCCTTAAGTTTAGTTTGTTGGAATTGCAGAGGTTATCCTTGGAGGCGGGGACCTGGGTTAGGACCTATCACGAAAAATAGGGACATAATTTGTCTATTGGAAACACATGAGCATGAAGGGTGCAAGACACCTATGTTTGAAGAGTATGTGAAGATGACAGTGTGGAAAAAAACAACTGAGAATGGTAAAGGGCACGGGGGTATCATGGTGTTAGTGAAGAAAAAAAAAGGTCATCTCATTCAGTTAGAAAGAGAAGACTCAAATAAACAATACAAATGGTTTAAAATATCACAAAATGGTAGCATCATCAGGATTTCAACATGTTATTTTTCTCCATAAGTTTCAAAAAATTACAAAAGTAGGGGGCTTGATCACAAAGACCCCTTTGCAGCCTTAAAAAACGAAATTGCAACGTACTCTCAACTAACTGAAGTCCTTATAGTGAGTGATTTCAATGCTAGGATAGCATGTGAACAAGCTAGTATTCTTCGTTGTAAGGAAGACTGCAACCCCATTTGGCTTACAGAAGAGAGAAATCATCAGTGGACAAGAGTTTCAAAGGACAACAAAAGTTCCAACTGTTTTGGTGAACAATTGCTTACTTTATGTGGGGCATTTGACTTAGTCATTTGTAATGGGGTGGCTAGATGGGCGAATTCAAGCAATTTCACCTGCAATACCTACAATGGAGCAAGTGTAGTAGACTATCCAATTTGCTCACATGGCTTGTGTGAGAAAATGGAGGAAGTTTTGATTGGTTAACAACTCTGGGAGTTGAAATCTGATCATAAACCGATCTATTTAAGTCTAACTTGGGCTGAACAACAACATCATGGGACAAAAAATCGGCACATCAGGCAACCTCCTTCAGAGGGTAGAATTATGTTGACTCAAAAAAATTGTAACACCTTCAAGATAGCACTAAAGAGGTTGTTTAACAAGGATAAAATTCCCTCCCAGGGCCTTCATAGTCATGAGTTAAAAAAATTAATCCAAAGCACACTTACAGAATGCAAAAGAGAAAAAAACAGGAAATTTGAAACAA
>JZKD02S1880754.1:448897-478028 GCA_000966675.3 Picea glauca | reverse complement strand
AAAAGAGCAAAAAACAGGAAATCTGAAACAAATTGCTTTCCGGTTAATGCTTGGTTTGATGAGGAATGCAAAACAACAAGGAAAACTTTGAAAGAGTCAAGCCATAAAGAAATAAGCCTAAAAGCTTACAAGCAAATTGTAAGAAAGAAGAAAGCTAATTTCATGATCTCAAGGAGGGAGGAACTAATCTTCTTGGGGAAAAATAACCCCAAGTTATTTTGGAAGGAGCTTCAAACGAGAAATAAACAAACTGAAAATAATATCACAGCCTATCAATGGTTCGAGTATGCAAAGCAACTTTATGAGCAAGATCCTAAAGTGGACCCCCTCCTACCCCTCCCCCTCCGCCCCCTTGGTCAACACTACTACTAAGCTATTCACCATGCAAGAAATTGAGGTGGGTATCAAAAAGTTGGGTGTTGGAAAAGAAAAAGATTTAGTTGAACTTTAGACAGAGTATCTAAAGTGGGGTTCAAAAACTCTTGCACCTCACATTATGAAAATTTTCAACAACATCATTCAACAGGGATTTCCTACAGATTGGACAATGAGCCTAGAAATACCACTTTTAAAGAGTGGGGATGTCAACAATCCCTTCAACTATAGGACCATAATGATAAACCCCTTGTTTGCAAAGTTGTTTGGAAGTATGCTAGAAAACAGAATCAACAAGTGGGCAAAAGAAGGGGATAAGTGTGATAAAGGGAAAGCAAGTTTCAGACCTAAACACTCAATGATTGATCACGGTATAACTCTAAGGCACATTATTGAAAAAGTGTGGGAGAAAAAAAAGGAATCCTTTTGTTTCTTTGTCGATTTAAAAAAAGCTTTTGACACAGTCCCTAGAGATAAGCTTTGGCATAGAATGGAAGAACTTGGGGTTCCTATACATCTTAGAGCAGTTGTCCATAGGATTTATGAGGAGGTTAAAGTCAAAATCAGAACGTTAGCTGGTATCTCTGAAATTTTTAGGAGTGATATTGAGGTCAAGCAAGGGGGGCCTTTGTCCCCTACCCTCTTTGGCTTATATATTGACAAACTTGAAGAGTGGTTAAACTCATAGGAGGGTGATGGTGCTCTTTTGGGTGATTTTGTGATAAGGCTTCTTTTGTATGAAAATGACCTTATTCTGATTGCTAAATCTGCTCTTGGGTTGCAAGAACACTTAATTTCCCTTGAACACTTTTGTAGTACAATGGGAATGCAAGTCAATACTATCAAGATGAAAGTGGTAATTTTTTCTAGAAAAAGAAAACATAAGCAACATAAGTTCTACTTTGAAGGAAACACCCTTGAAGAAGTGGCAGATTACAAATACCTCGGAATTGACTTCAACAAAAATCTAAGTTGGGAAGCCTGCAGAAAGAAAAGAACTTTGGGAGGTTGGAAAGCATTCTATGTTTTTCAAAGAAGTAGAGCTATGGGATTGGAAGACTATGCAAACTCTCTTTGGGATTTTAGGGATCCCGGTGGTTCTATATGGGTGTGAAGTGTGGGCTAACAACACATCTAACTTACAGTGGAAACAAATTGAGAAGATTCAAAAACACTTGATCACAAACAGGTTTAAACTTAAAAGTTAAGTCCCTTATGATATCATGTTGAGTGAAATGGGGGTTGCTCCTATTGAAGAAATTCCTATGGTGTGTCTCACAAGATATCTAAAAAAAATTGAGCAAATGGAAGACAGTTGGTGGCCTAAGGTCGTCTTCAATGACATATTGTGCAAAACGAAAAAGACGTGGATGAGACAAAATATTAAATGGCTTAGTAAATGGGATATCCACTTGAACAAGTGCCCTATGAACAGTGAAGAGATAAAGGGTTATGTTATTAATAGGTTCCACAAGCGAACTTGGGATAAAGGGCTCATGAGGAAGAAATAGTATTATATTGAAGAGTTTAACCCCACATACAATCATCATCAAAAAGCGCACATCGGGGCCAATATATCTTGGAGAGACAAAATGCTTATTTCCCAATTAAGAACCAATTCCCATCAACTCTGTTGTGAAACTAGGTGCTGAAAAAGACCAAAAGAAGCTTGGGAAGAAAGGGTGTGTGTGTTTTGCACCTCCAGAAAAGTGGAAACAGAAAAGCATTTCATTTTAGAGTGTGAAGCTTTCAAAGACAGCAGGGAGAACTATATAAATATCTTGACAGCTAGCTCTTGGAATGACTTATTCAACGAGGGGACAATGGAGAAATTAGGGGAGCTCATTACCAAGTTGAACAGGAAAATGGCTGAATTGTTGAAATCAGTGTGTGAGGCGGTCTATCCCATAGGCTATTGTTAGCCTCGTGGACGTTGAAATTACTTCTTCGTCTTCTTATCCAAGTTACACATTTAAATACAACTTCTGAATACATCACAATGAGTATGGATTTAATCAATCATAAGTTATTATGGAATTTTCTATAACATATTATATTCAGAAATACATTATCCAGGATACACATTGATTCATATGACACATTTAAATACACAATTAAATATATGCTCAGAATACACCAATTATATTCTATTACATTTTTTTAAAAGAAATCTAGAAATAAAACGTTGTAACCAATAGAAGGTTTGGTAGTTCTAATGTCGATCCCCAACTTGAGTCTTGTGCTATGTCCTTCGTCCCTTCTGCTTGCTAACGAACAACTTCACCGGTACCTCCCAGCCAACTCTAGGGGTACTCTTCTTCTCCCTGAGCCGCAAAGGGGTCACACACATAGTTTCAAATCCAAGGACTAGCTCAAGCTTGTCATCAAAAGGAGAGGCTTTCACCTCTTACACAAGCTTGCAACCCAACTCACACATGTAAACTTAGTCAACATAAATTTTAACAACATTTCATTCATCCAAGAATAGAGTCCCTTCCTCCTACTTCTACATTCCTTTTATAATAATTGTTTCTTTAACACTTATGAGTTCATGCATAATTTAAATAATTTTTAATAATTGACTTGGATATTATTCACCCTCAACACGTCACATTTTCCCCAAGTTGCACAAGTTTATTCCTTTTTTTTATTTAAATAGTTATGCAATTTCCCTCACATCCTCAATTAGTTCCTAGATTTTCTCCTAGTTGTCCCTTAGTTCCCCAATTTATCTTTTATTGTGTCTTCTAACTAATTTATAGTAGGAGTTTGATTAGGACTCTTATCTTAGTTAGGATTTAGAGTCTAGATTGACATAGGATTCTAACTCTGTGTTGAAAACCCATTCACTCATGAATATAATTTATTTTAAATAAAATTCATTTTTATTAATTTCATGCACACCTGGTGCACATGCCTTAATTTTTATTCTTATTCTCCCTTTACTAGTGTTATTTAGTCTAAATTCACTTAACCCATTTTATAACTTTTATTTAGTCACAACATCTAGACTTAGACTTTTGACTATGTTTTTTAGTTTATAACTTAATAATAATTTGTATTCTCTTCTCTAACAAAGTGTAAGTATTCATTTTATTTTCTAAGGTCTTATAGATTTTTATTGACTCATAAATTTATTTGTGTGACGTGCCCTTCAAGAGACATCTCCGTGCTCCAAGGGTGTCACTCGACATTGACTTAGTTTGGAAGTTGTCTGACACTTGGAATCAATACTCCACTTGTCGACCTTGTGTGATATTAAGGGATTACTGAGGAATAAGGAATCTGCCTTATTGTGCACCCCTTAAAAATCCTCATGAACGATTGTCTCAGTATTCCCTCACGACATCGTGAACGCCCGAGGAACAAGGTGATTGTTAACCTTTAGTTTAGGTCACAGTGGGAGTGCCAATAGGTTGTGACATGGTTGTTTCCACACCTCTCCCTTGTCCATATGATATATGTGTATGACCCCTTTACTCCATACGTGAGTCGTATTAGCAAGTGTCAGCATGCATGCATCCACTGAAAAATTTAATATTAATAACTCATATACATGAAATCGATAACTAAAATAATCATCATAACACATGCATAAGAAATCAATTACTCATAACCAAAGTCAATAGTCTTCTCCCTGACTCAATCTAGAGTCCAAGGAAGTTTGTCGATGCCATCAACATCCTCATAATGTCACGTTTTTCTGCACACTCAAGAAACTCATCATAATACCTGTCAATGCTATACATCAATATTAATAACATATAAAATTTCAATATTCAATCGTAGCATAATCTCATAAACCAAAACAAATAACCATAATGTACCATGTTTTAACCGAATCACTTGCTTGCAAGTGTCCTCAAAGAATAAGTCAGTGGTGTGAAATGTGATCAGTGAAGTTGGATGTTACAGTTGGGCTATCCTTCTTTCTGTCTTTGAATTTCCTCTTTGTCATGCTACTTTTCCTTATCTGCCGATGCGTGCTCCTTTTTTGGTCACATTTTCAACTGCTTCATTGATTCCTATGCATTTCCCCAAAATATAGCATGCACCAATAGTGGTTATAACAAGAAAGTGTAGGTCCACCCTTACGTTAAGGAAAGAAGTCACTTTGAAAAAGTATAAATACACATCAAGAAGTTTCTCATTTTAATATTCACACATAGAACAATTATTGAATATCTTCTATGTGAGCACACTTTATCTATTTGTCGAATCTAAGGTAGTGAAGAAGTGGGAAGGTGAAAGTTTTAGGATTACAGGTGTGCAAGGGATTTTCTATGAAACCCTAATTTGGTTGACCCCCACAGGTCAAGCTACTAGAGTACCGGAAGGCACTCTCATGTGTTGTACATCACTTGTCATGCGAGGCCCTGTGTGATTCATGGGTTTGTACCATGAGGCTAAGGCAGATTTAAAGGATAATTCTTGTACTAGGTTGTTGATGCCCATAAAAGTATGATCTAAGATGTGATGCATCCATGTTCTACATAATGTAAAGGTATGTTATTCGATGTGTTTTGAGGATTACATCTTGGAAGGTTTGGCACATGCTTGAGACATGTATTTGTGAGTTTTGTTATATTCCTTAAGGCACATCTTAGATACTTGTCATATGGTATATGCCTGAGGGATATCTCGGATGCATTGGAATATATCGTTGGCACATGGTTTATGGCATATGGTTGAGGCCTATATTGAGTGATATGACACATTTTTGAGGTACATCTCTTCGTACATGGGTTATGTATGTTGGCACATGCTTGAGGTATATGGTTGGCTGCATATCATTGATGTTTTGGTACTTGGTTGAGGCACATGGTTGTGGAACATCATTGATTTTATAGTGCTTTTTTTGGAATCTATTATGGTTTATGGTTTATGGAATGATTGAGACTTATCGTGAGTGATCTGGTATATGGTGGAGGTACATCTCATGGTACATGTTATGGAACATTTCTTGGTACATTGTTGATGGGTGTTATGGAACATTTATTGATACATGGTTGATGCTTTGGTACATGGTTTATGTTTTGGTTGAGGAACACATCTTGGTACATAGTTGAGACACATATATTGATGATGGTATGTTGAGGCACTTGGTGAAATTGGTACATCCTTGGTACATATTTGGCACATCATTAAAGACATGTTTTTGTGATGTTGGGATTATGGTTGAGATATGTTGGCACAAGGATCCTATGATAAGGTAGTTATTCGAATTGTAAATATGTCATTGATAGTCTAGACTATAAAAGAAACATTCTAGCTCAGTTAGAGGGGTTTTGAAGGATTATTATGGGACTCGTATTTTGAGATTGTGAATGTAACAGAGACAACTCTGATTTTATGTACCAGACCTGAGACTTTTTTACTAGTATAAATCAGTCTTTTCCCTTTATCATCTTATTCATGCCTTCCTCTGATTTGCATCTATTGAAGGTTTCAATTGATCTACTGTGTCTGCATTACAGTGAAGGATTTGTTGTGATAATGTTCATTATTTCGTCAGAGTTTTCCTTTTGATTTAAGAAGTTATTTTTTTAGAAGGTTTTCTTCATATATGTATTAGTATTACATGATGTAAATGGTAGATATATTTCACCTTTGTTATTGAAGTCTTCCCTCTATTCATCTTATTCTTTAAACCATGATCCAATTTATTCAAAACCTCATTTGTTGGTGCATCTTATTTGGAACTTACTATGATTGACACTATTTTACTGAGTTTCTTTATCCATTCGCCATCTTATTATAATAATAAAAAACTATTTTAAACCTACTAATGGGTGATGAGCTTACACTTTAGCAGTCAAAGTGTGACTTTTAGTGATAACATTCTTGGTGTCGTTGTTGGGTAACAGATTGAAGACTTTTCCCTCAGTTGTACGATAGATAAAATATTGATTCTGAGGTGCATAGAAATAAGTAAACTGAAGACTGCATATTGCACCTGGTGAATCCATTGTTTCAGTTGTGGCTCCCAAAGGTAGACACACGAGTTCCACTCCACATTTTCCTCTAGTTGCACCTGAAGCTGACCGAAAAAATATTATCAAGAAATTAAAATCCTCACAAGGATCTTCTTCATCTATTGTCTCATGTACTGCTCGGAAGTTACCCGACTCTATTTTTCAAACACTAGTAGTAGCATCTAGCATTTCAAAATTACCTTATGTTGGAGCTTCTGAAGATTTTAAAATAGGATAATTTCTTGTTGAGTATTCATATTTTTCTCCTCAGTTGAAAGAAGAAAGCTTTGAGAATTTTGATGTTCTTGCATCCCTTGGGATTGTAAATTGGTTTAGGCTTGAGAGTCTATAGGACTTTCCCCTCCTAGATTCTCCCTCTCTTCATTCTTTCAATTTTGTTGTGACCAAAGAAGAGGGAACCTCTATTCCTCTTGAGTTTTCCCCATCTTCCTCTAAGACCCAACCACTTTTTATTAAAACTGAAACTCTTCCATATTATACTCTCCCTTTACCTAAGACACCTGATATTCATTTTATAACTTTTCCTATCAAATCACCTCCTACTTCCCCTAGGACTCAAAATCTCCCTCTTCCTAATCCAATGGCAGGTGCAAACCCTCCTCGGAATAGGATGGATGCCATTGTAGCTGATAGATATGCTCCTCTATGGCTACCTCGGCCTATGAATGCTCTCCTAGTAGGATACTATCTTAAGTATATGCCCAAGTTCATAGGAGAAGAGGACATAATTGTAGAGGAACATCTTGCAGCCTTTTATAGCTATGTTAATAATCTAAACATTGAAAATGAGGATGTCTAGATGGGAGTTTTTGTACAAAGACTTCATGGTGAATCTAGGAAATGGTTTAGGGGTTTACCTCCTAGATCAATTGCTGAGATTGAATCCCTTGATGATGCCTTTTTAAGGAATTGGGGATACAAGAAGGATTTTGTGCACTATATCATTGAATTTGGTTCTCTCAAAATAAAATAAGGTGAGTCAGTGTCACACTTTTCAAAGAGGTTCAACAAAATGTATAATAAAATTCATAGAGAGATCAAACCTACTGAAACCTTTTCCAAGATAAACTATGCTAGTGCTTTTGATCCTGATTTTTTTTCTTCTATTAAGAGAAAGGAGATCTACTTCACCAACACACATGCAAGATGTTTCCCTAGAAGTGGAATCAAACATATTGGTTGTAGACAAATTAAGAGGCAAATCTGATAGGTATACAAGAAAACACAAGGTAAAATCTTCTACCTATGATGCTTCAACAACTAATCCTCAAGTAGATGATTTGACCAAGTTAGTCAAATCCCTCTCTACAGAAATGGAAAAACTGAAATTAGAGGGGAGACAAGCCAATAGGAATACACAAGATTCTGGAAACATAAAGAACTTCAGGAGACAAAACAATGATTCTCATATTCTTCAAAGAGATCATAGGAATAGAGAAGATCAAAGGGTGCATACCCCTCTTCAAAATAATCTGGTTGATGATGAAGAAGGAGAATATGAGGATACTGATCAAGAAATTCACTACCTGGGAGACAAATCTACTTCCCCTCACCTGACTCAATCTGCTTATGAAGAGTCCTTGATGAACAATCAGCTAAATGAGTTAAGTAAAGGACAAAAAACAAATGAAACTCAGAACAAGTATAACTTGAGGTAAAAACAGAAAGAGGGAAAGCCTAGTACATCAAATCACCCTAAAACATCATACCCCTCTACTAAACCAGTGGATGCACCAAAGAAAGGAAACGACAAAAAAATAATTAGCCTATGGTTAAAGCCCTTATCCTAGAAGTAAAACAAATTCTGAAATCTCCATGTTCTTTTAACTTTGAAAGTGAAATTAACAAGATTAAAATTCAAGTCCCATTTTTAGAATTGATAAAGAATGAAGATTTAAAGAAATCCATTTCGAAAATGTTGCAGTATGATTTTTCTTCTCATTGAACATATTCAGTGAATTTGCAAGATGAAAACTTGCAGTGATATTGGGGCCCTTAGTAGAAGATAGGGATGACTCTTCTCCTCCATTTTATACCTCATTTAATGTACATGACAAGATCTTACAAAACTGCTTGATGGACTCAAGTGCATCCCATAACTTAATGCCTAAATCTGTAATGGATGAACTGGTCCAGAGATCACCAAAGCATATCATGATCTATATTATTTTGATTCAAGGAAAGTGAAATGCCTTTGGGTGATTAAAGATCTGTTTTTTTACCCTTTTCCAATTGGCCATGAAGAGTATAGTGATGGATATATTTGTTGCATATGTTCCCCCTATGTTTAGGATGTTATTGGCTAGATCATAGATTAAGAGATTGGGAGGAACATTGCAGATGGAACTCTCCTATGCCACAATACATGTCTTTGGAGGTGAACATAGAAGATTATATAGAGAAGAACATTTGGCTTATATTATCAGTGATGAAGGTAAACCCACTAACCATCATATCTATGCTCTGGACACTGATTTGGGATCTATCATTCTGCAGCTCACTAATATTGCAATGAGGAAAATCTCTATATGGCTAGGGGTAAACCAAAACAAATGGAAATGACTGCAGAAGTCAACTTTAATCTCTAGTATTCTATATAAACAAATATGCTAGCAAGATGAGATAAAAGGCCTACCTCGTCTAGACGTTCAATGAATTCCATCATTGAGCACTTGACCCAAAGCAATATACCTGCAACTAGTCATCAACAACCAAGCAAACAAATCATATGGTGATAATATATGATGTTATCACATTTTATAGAAAAATCCATTAATAAACATAATAAATATGCCAATGGAATAATAATTCAAATATTTGCAAGATATCAATTGGACGGGAAAAGAGTATTTCTATTAATATATGATCAGTATAAGTGAAAAAGTTACAGACTTCCGTGTCGGCATGGTTCAGAACCAAGAAACTAATTTCCTTCCAGTTGGGCCTCCACCACTTCAATCCTCCACCAAAGGCAAGCTCATGTAAGAGAGACAATAGATTTCTCACTCAATAAGGGAAGATCATGGGGGTTGAACACTATGTTCAGACTTAAAGGAAAAAGGGATGCATACTCAATGTGAAGTGAATAATTTCTCCAGAGTACCTTTGCTCTCAAATTTGTATTCTTTCTCCTCTTTTATAGCCTTCAAATGGAACTGAAGGGCCAAGTCAGAACATTTCCAGTATATGGAAGGCCAAGTATCATTGATCTCCTATCATGACATGGAAACCCGACACCATTTTTCATTTTTGGGCACAAATATCGATGTACGCAAGTTGTAGTAGTGCAACTTGCATATACACATGTTGTATAGTAAGCAAGGTTTGTATATATGGAAAAATGTAATTTTAGCTCTGGTATTTGAAAAAAGGGATGAAAATTCTTCATAGGGAAATGGAAAAAGGCCCTCTGTGCAAGATTTCATAGGATGAGGTAAATATTTCTATAACAAATGCCCCCTAATGTGTGATATCAGAGGAGTATATGAGATGGCCGAAATATATTATAGAAACCCATAAGTGAAGTGATGGGGAACCAGCTGGAAAGAATATTTGTTCATTACAATATGTATTGACTTTGCATACATGGCTACCAATTTGAATTACACTGCAGATCCATGTGAAAATATACAAAACAATTGTCCCTGGCCATGAATAGGAAACTACAAGTGTGGTTACATGCCAAAGGTTGTCATATTCACGAACAAGTCCCAATAGAACCAGTCTCAAAATCAATCTGAATATATCTGTATACAATGGAGTACAATCTGATCTCCCATGATCACTGAGGTCACATAGGTACTGGTCCAATGAAAAGGAAGAAACAACTCAAGAAAGTTGCGGCCACATACTAATGTCTTCAAGTCTTCTACGCAATCCACCAAAGGTGCAATTCTACATCATATGAATAAAGGAGTTGAAGTTGAACACAATGAAGCATCGTTTGATTATCGGTCATTGAAGTATACCGTTAACAAAAATGAGACAACCTACCGATGATGAAAGTAGGTATCAAGGCACCGAGCACATTCTTACAAGTGTGAATAAAGGAGTCAGGGTCGAACACTTGAAGAATCCATCGATCATGAGACACTGATGTATTCCCAATTGTCGTTGGCGAGAGAACCTTCCACTAATGACTGCAAGCCTCAAGGTACTCATAGGACTCTAGGTCTCATTTCCATAATAGATGAGTTGAAGTCGATGGAAGGAGACTCGATGAAAGGAGAACATTAAGGCATTTCTCATCATTCATCACTAGGTACAAAGTAATAACTTCATGATTTGGAGGAAATCAAATGAAGAACATGTTCACAAACCAATGAACCTGTGCATATTTTGCATGTTCCAAGTGAAAGTGGTACACAAAAAAGACCCTCTGAATAACATCAAATGAGGAAAATTGCTGACAAAGGTGAGGAAACCACCAATAAGGCTATTGGCATACAAGACACTGCACAAATCCCAATGTGTGAATAGAAGTATTTCCGTCGAACATAAGGGAAACCACCTAATCAATGACCAATGATGAAATGTTGACTGTTGGGTTCAAGTTTACCTAGAAATGGGGAAAGTAGGACCAGGGTGCATAATAGGACTACAAAATCATGTGATTATGAGACAAACTGAGGGTATGGACGACATGCAAAGTCAAGAGTTCTGAGAAATGGCCGACACAGGTTGATAGACATCCTTTGAACAAGAGCATGAGACATGTGGAAGACTCCGACAACATAGACGCAATGAGGAAACCATGAGATGCAGGAGGCATCAATCAAGTTCTCCATAGGGACTAGAAGAGTAACCGGTCGAGGGAGAAAACTCTATGTAATGATCTCAGCTTCCTAAGTCCATGCTAAAGCCAAAACTATGAAGACAAATTGACTCGATAAATTTTTTCTCTATTCAAAGTCGACACGACTGCTACCAATATAAGATAATACTCCCTTCCAGCCCGTATTTGTTTTTTTTTTCATAGACAAATGAATTCTATGATACAGAGGAGGAAATGAGTGTCACAATAAAAGAAAAAGGAGTTATTTCACGTTTCTTATTTTGAATCATAAAAAAAATAAAAAAATTCATTTCCATGTTTGATAAGTAGTTAGATTAGGTGTCTTTTCTTATCAGGAGAAAGAGTGTTTTCTTAAGTTCTTTACTAAATTCTTAGAACACTAGGTAGCTCGTAGTCGAGCAAAATCTTGTTTTGAGTTTTTCTTTTCAAAGATCTTAGAAAAAGTAGTTAAGAAAATTTGGTTAAAGAGTTTTAATTTGCAAATCTTTATTTGTCAAAAAGAAGTAGTTTGCTTTTAGTTTCACTTAATTCTCTTCTCTTTTGTCTCTAAAAATACACCACTAGTTTCATCTTCATTTCCTTGAATTTAATACAAACCACTTAAAATTAACGCTTAATTAAATTTTATTAGACTTTGTGTTTGTAGGGTCCATCAACTAGTCTAGGCTAGAGCCTTGATTTAGGTTGGAGAGGAAACTCTTCAAGGCTATAAAACAAATATACAAGTTTTTGTTAGGGAATGTAAAATTTCAGGTAAATGTGTAAGTTATCTAGGACCCCCCTCTAACATAGGAGCTAAACACGAGGTTGCATGTAGAAAGGTAGCGGAGACAACCCCTCCAAAGTCTAACCAAGCTTAGTGGGGAACGCATATAAAGGACTTGTCTTGGGATTCTATTGATTGCATTTACCATGAAGCTTCATGGGTCTTTAATCCATTTGAATTCCTCAGTCTCCTTTTGGAACACTTGCCTTCGATACCCTCAATAGGTTTTGGGATTGATACCCTTCTCATTGCGGTCCAACCAACTATCGACTATACACACCTGGTGATTGTTCGCACGCTGGAAACCTATTTGCCTTTATTTTAGTGACTTACACAGGTGATTGTAGGGGTATACCGTGGTACCTAGGAAAGAAATCGGGCCACGCTTTGCAGAGTATACCTGGACGGTTCTTTTGTATCCTATTTTCACTTTCATCGGTAAGTTTCTCAAGTGTTGGTTGGTGTAAATTTTCTTCCAACTAGCTAGTGGTTTGATTTCTTTATGTCATAGGAACTCTTTCTAGTGTGTGTTGGTCTTCAACATTAGTAAAATACCTAGTGTGTTGTTGATCTTCTCACAGAGTAGAAGATTAAGATCTTCATCGTTCATGAAGGCTTAAAGCCCTAACATCGGTTGAATTGGAGCCACCCCCGCCACTGCGAAGGAAAAGACTTGACCAACAAGGGTCATTTGAGTCGACTCGGCTGCAGGAAATTGTACTCGAGCCATCCCCGAGAGAAGAACTCTCAAATCCGAAGGAGCCTACCATTTCTAGCCTTGGATCGAACGCTCTCAGGTGGTAATGGAAGAAAACACTACTGCTTTGTCAGGGAGTCCTCACACTCCCTCTACAACCGCCACTACATGGGGAGTTCCACCTCCCAAGCCACCTTTTTCAGTCTAGACCACCATGTTCTCGACCGCCTCTACTTCGGGCAGTGGTTCGATTTCATCTATGGCGACGATCACTGCTCCATTTACCCAGAGTGTGATAGGCCCTCTGTTCTCATACAAGATTCATGTCTTTGATACACAATCTATCCTATCCTACTCCACCCTACAGACCATGTGTTTGGGGGCAGGGAGCTCTAATTCTCCTCTACAAGGGTCCATGAGGGGCACCTCATCCCCCTAAAATGCTTTCCCTTACGGTGGAGGTCATATACCTCCTTCATCCCCCTTTCTAGGCAGTGCTCCCAAGAAACTCTCCTAACTGAACATGAACTACAGCTTGTTTGAAGTAGGTAGTCAAGGAATCTCTTCTAACACCACGCTGGTGGGTTCTTTTTTGTTCTCTTTGTTCGACGCATTTGGTAACAATGATTTATCTTCAGCTGTCATCTCGACTGGGGACAACCCTGGTTTTGAATCACAAAATTCTGTGCAGAGTATTATTCCTACACAGGGGGAAAACACCTCTCAAGGATCCTGGAATCCATGGCAGGAATCAGTTCCCTCGTCAGGGATGTCGACCATGGGAAACCCCTTCCATGGCCAATGGAACCCTGGACAAACCTCAGTACCTATTCACTTTGGATCGATAGGGGAAACCATTTCCATAACCTTTGGAATGCAACGTTAAGATCAATCCCTTCCCAACCCTCAAAGTCTAATTATGGGAATCAGTCGATGACGTCTCAACAAGTGCAGTATCTGTACGCTAGCCACGATGATGGTTTTTACCATAACCTTGGTCAAAAACCTAACTTTTTGTGGCAACCTAGTGCCAGTTAAACTCCAGGCTCCTTTCCTCCTGTACATACTCAATAACCCAAACTACCATTTTTGGCAACGTTGCATTTTCTAGACCTATCAAGATTGTTGAATGACCCAATCTTTCACGATCCACATTGGCCTCCTATGCCGAGCAAGTTTCCTTCAAACATTCCAAAGTTTGAAGGTAATCCTAACAAATATCCTGGCGATCATGTGACCACCTTTCACCTATGGTGCTCATCCAAATCGTTGAAAAACGAATCCATCTAGTTGCGTCTATTTCAATGCACTCTTATCATGAGTGTCGTGAAATGGCACATGGAGCTCGACCGCTCAAGATAATCTACTTTTGGCGAATTGGAAATGGTTTTCCTAAACCATTTTCAATTACCTGTGAGATACGATGTCGGCACTGAATTGCTGGCCAAATATGAGAAAACAAAATTTGATCATATATCGGATCACATCCAGGAATGGCGGGGTTGTAAGAGTTTGATAAAAGTATCAGTCCCATCATCTTTTCTACTGGAGTGGTTCATTAAGTCTTTGGTACCTTAGTTATCCAAGGACTTTGCAATGTCAGTAGTTTTTTCCAAGGAAGAGGCGATATTGAGAGCTCAATATCTTGAAATAATATACTCTCAGTATAGTTTTCTTTATGAAGTTTTGCCAGTTGTTTCGCAGTCTATCCTTGATAGGACCAGACAGAATTCTGGACCACATGCCGATGGTATCATTGGTTCAGCACAAGTGAAGCCCATTGATCAAATGTCGAATCAATTGCAACAGTTGTCAATACATCAGACAGCGACCAACCAAACCACTGGTTCAACTGCTCCCCCTAATCAAACGTCATATGTACACAGTGTGGAATCGAAAAACCCAAAGGCCAACCAGCATGCTGACGGAAATAAGAAACAACGAAAGAAGGGTAAGGGGGATAAGAAACCCACGAATAATGTTGGCGGGGGAAATACAAAGAAAATAAGTTCGAAGTATCTGTGCAACCTCTGCATGAAGGACCATCTGAGTCACCTATTCCCTTAGCTCACGCAGGCTGAAAAGTTATTGGCGCAACAACAACCTGTTGTGTTAACAAACCCATTTCCACATGGGAAAAATTTAACTCAAGCCTCTACAAATGCAGATGGGGGCAGTCAGGGACCCCCTTCATTGTCTAGTAATCCCTCGACCTTGAACGTTTATATGTTGAAAGGTGATTTCCATATAGAGAATAGGACACACGATTACGAAATGCCAAACACTTATCAAAAGGGTAAAGAATTCAAAAACCCATTTGTTCCTCTCCAGACCGAGAATACGTTGGGAGAAACAATGACATGCATCCTGAAAGGGGCGTTCAAGAAATATTCCCACAATCCAAACACAAGGGCCGCCCATAACTACTCTGTGGTGGAGGATTTGTCACAAACCCCTTGCACCATGTCTTCTTTGGAGGTCATCCAGAGTTGCCCTTCGCAGGGAAATTCTTTGCTAGCTGCCTTAGGATATGTTGAGACTTGTAATCCAAGAACGATCATGCTTGATAAGACTGACTTGAAACCTTGTCTCCCATACCACATCACGTTTCAAATAGTAGTGGCTTACACCACAAAATATTTTACCTGAAACATTTTCTGCACGGTGGTTGATGAGTGTGCCTCGACATGCGTGTTGTTGTTGGCATGTTGGAAGGCCATTGACAAACCCATTTTGTCTCTGTCACCTACTCTTGTTATCGCTTTCAATGGTCGTTCATTCAAACCACATGGAATCATTCCTTCTTTCACTTTCCAGCTAGGAGGAAAGACCGTGTGTGTCGAATTTGAAGTGTTCGATGCGCCTCTCGACTACAATCTCTTGTTAGGAAGGAGTTGGACCTATATTATGCATGCAGTGTTTGCCACAGTTTTTTGGGTCTTGTTGTTTCCGCATGAGGGACAGATCATGTCCATTGAAAAATTGTCTTTCTCTCGTCGTGACCCTTCATCGGGGGAATCCATGGTCTTGATGATTGATAATACACAACCCGACCTCGTCAATATAGGGGTTGGTTTGTGCCCACCTTTGATGGGTACTTTCGATTGCCCGCCTCCATCTGACGATGTCAAGTTCATATCAATTGTCCCCGACCAGCCAAAGGCTAAAATATTTCAAGTGTCATTGTTCTGTATGACTTTATTGATTTTTGGACTCTTCCTTCCCCATCGACAATAATGGAAGGGACAAGACATCATGGAATCGCCATGTTTTTTCCGCAGTAGAGGTTACATACTCTATAGTCCAGCAAGCTTCCACCAACCCTAATCCGACTCCCGTACAGGAGTTAGATCCAGTTTTCGAGCCTACTCGGGATCAAGGTTCACTCGCCACTATCGATTCCTTAGACTTGGTCTTGTCATCTAACGAGGTGATTATAGAGGCATTGAATAGTCCATAGAAACCCTGGGATGATCTCCAACACAGATCTAATTTTCTCCCAGAGTTAGGAAGAACTGAGTCCAGTGAATTTGTGTTGACTATGACTGGAGATAGGTTTTTTCCTATCAATCCTTTGGCTAGGCAATAAATTTTCACATAAGGTAATATGGAAACCATCGCTAAAATGATACCTATTGATATCTCTAGAACCCCTGACATCATGGATAATGTCTTCATCGGAGCAGATTGCTCCCCCAAGGAGATTCAAATCTATACTATTTTATTTAAAGAATTCTGTGACATTTTTGCCTAGTCTTACGAGGAAATACCAAGCATTGATCCAAGAATCATTGAACATGAAATAACAACTTACCCTGATGCGAAGCCAGTCCAGCAGAAGCTTCCTCCAGTTGATCCTTGGAAAGAAGAATCTATTAAGGTTCAAGTAGAGAAACTACTCAAAGTTGGTTTCATCTACCCCATCCAATTGACTCAATGGGTGTCAAATCTCGTTCCGGTCAACAAAAAGGAGGGAACAATTCGTGTATGTACACGCTTTCATGATTTGAATAAGGCTTGTCCAAAGGATAATTTCCCCACCCCATTCATTGACCATATCATCAATGAGTGTGCAGGTTGTGAGATCTTTTCTTTCATGGATGGTTTTTTGGGATACAATCAGATTCATATTAAGCCCGAAGACCAACATAACACAACTTTTATCTCTCGATTGGGTACATTTGCTTATCGGAAGATGCCTTTTGGCCTGAAAAATGTTGGAGCCACTTTTCAGCGGGCCATGACTTTTTGTTTCCACGATCTCAAACACATAGTTGAGGCCTATCTTGATGATTTAGCATCACAATCTCGTAAGAGAGATGATCATCCCACGCACCTCCAAATTATATTTGAGCAATGTTGCTACGATCAGATTCCCTTGAATCCTAACAAATGTAGTTTTTGCATGACATCGGGTCATATTTTAGGTTTTATAGTTTCAACAACAGGGATCATGGTATATCCTCTAAAGGTTGAGGCGATAGTTCAATTGCCTTTCTCGTGCATATTCCCTCTGCTTCAGAGTTTACAGGGAAAAGCCACATTTCTTTGGCATTTTATCGCAAACTATGTCGAGATCACTAAAGGGTTTATGCGTTTACTAAAGAAGGGTGTCCCTTTCCTTTGGGATGAAGTCGCTCAATGCTTATTCGAAGCATTGAAATGTGCCCTCACGTCTGCACCTCTACTTCAGCCACCCAATTATAATAAATATTTCTTAATGTATTTGGCCATGGTAGAGTCGACCATCAGTATGTTCTTGGTTCAAGAGGATGATCTACTTGAATAACATGTGATTTATTACCTGAGCCATGGCTTGAGTGGACCATAAATAAACTACTCCCACGTTGAGAAAATTGTGTTGGAAGCAATACATGATGTCCAACGGTTCCGTCATTATATCTTGTTTCACAAGACCACTGTCATTGTCGTTGTGAATCCATTCCAATATGTGTTGATACAACGTGTAATCGGTGGAAAGATCAGTATACGGTTTGTTATCCTCGAGGAATTTGACTTGGATTTCGTTTCTGCAAAATCTAATAAGTCATTGGTCTTTGTACAACTTATCTTAGAACTTTCAGTTGAGTCAGGTGATATTACGGCCGAAGAATCATTGATTAAAGGATATTTCTTTCTTATTTCATCTTCGAACCACTAGTATGGAGATATACTAGTTTCTATTCATACTTTTAAGTGCCCCACCTCTGCTTTTCATGATGAGCTTCGACGTATACGCCATCAGGAAAAAAACTATCTCATACTCTAGAACACTTTGTATCGTCGAGGTGTAGATTGTATCCTTCGCCGGTGTCTCACTCATGAAGAAGAAGATCTCGTTCTTAATGACTATCACACTAGAGCATGTGGTGGTCATTTTTCTGGGTTGGAAACAACCCAAAATATTCTACGAGCTAGATAATTTTGGCTGAAATTAATCAAGGATTACGTTGAATCGGTCAAGAAGTGCCACCCATGTCAGATCTTCTCTTGGAAAATGAGGGCACACCCCGCTCCTATGATTCACGTCATTACAGTTGGCCCATTCACTAAATGGGGGATTGATTATACTACATGCCACCCCCCTTCATCCAGGGGGAACCATTATATCATTGTAGCGGTAGAATACTTCACTAAGTGGGTCAAAGCTATGCCAACATTCAAAGATGATGGCAAGACAACAACTCTCTTTTTGTTCAATCAGATAATAGCAAGGTTCGGCATCCAGAGGGAGATTGTCATTGACCATGGAAGTCACTTTCAGAACAATATGATGTATGAGTTAACATCAAATCTTGGGTTGTTGAAAGATCATTCATCACCCTACCACCCACAAGCGAATGGTTAGGTGGAAGCTGTGAATAAGTCCCTCACGACTATTTTGCAGCAAATGATCAATTCGTCCAAGTCAAATTGGCATTTGATGTTGTACTCGACATTGTGGGCCTACCGAACGTCTGTAAATACTGCAACTAGTTTCTCACCTTTTCAACTTGTTTACGGGTTGGAAGCAGTCTTGACAATAGAATGTCATATCCCATCTCTAAAGTTGGCAGTACAGTTATTGCCAGACACTCTGGTGCTTGAGGAATGCTTATTATATCTCAAGCACCACTGTGATGCAAACTTGGCTAATGAGGCTCACAAGAAAAAAGTCAAGTGTCAATATGATCAGTCCGTTCATCCTCAGATTTTCTCTAAAGGTGACCTTGTCCTGGTCTATAGCCAATATAAGGATCCCCTAGCGGAAGGAAAATTCAATCCCTTGTGGTTCGGACCTTTCATAATGAAGGAACTATTAAAGAAGGGCGCTTATCATTTGGTTGACTTCGGAGGGAAAGGTTTGGAAGATCCTAGAAATGGGCTCTACCTCAAGAAGTATTACTTCCAGGTGGGTCTCCTTGGGTGACTTATTGTACATATGTATAGTTCTTATACAATTTAGTTTTTGTCATTTTATTTTATGGACATGTAGTTTTTGATTTCATATTTTTCACTATGGCAGATGTCAAGTGAATCAAAGGTGTTCATTGGGTTTGCAGATGGTGCTAGCTGACACAATTAGAGGCTTGCTTCCGTAGCTTGGGTAATCTTTACACCTCAAGGCCAGTTTCTATCTTCTGGAGGTCTATGTTTAGGTGACGCCACAAACAATGTTGTTGAATACAGCGTAGTAATAGAGTTGCTTTGTGACACCTTGTCACATGGTATATCTTATCTCCGGGTCTATTTATATGCACAACTGGTTGTGTCCCAGTTAAATGGGGTTTATCACATTTATAATCCTACTTTACACCAACGATTCCTTTGGGTACGTCTCTTAGAACAAATCTTTGATTACATTACGTATATCCATGTTCCTAGGAGATTGAATCAAATCACGGATACTCTAGCTAATCATGTATTAGATTGGCACATTGCACACACATAAGAAAAATCACACACATACACATGTAAATAGATTTGTAAATAAATGTAACCCATAAGACATAAAATATGTAAATATGTATATATATATCAAAAGTTTCAGAGTACATAGGTGGGCACAAGAACCTAAAAATATGTCTAGTATACATTGCGAGGGTTATGCCCTCAAAAATATACAAAGAGTGCCCTTGACACATAAGTGGTCCACCCTAAAGCTAAACACGGGGATTGTTGGTCCTGCCATAGTGAACGTCAGAAAAGTTGGACCTAGGTTCATGGCACCCCAACAACATGAGGTTGCATAGATGGTAGCAAATCCTCGATCTCGGCCATGGGCATAGTATGGGTGAGTGTGGTCATGTTCCACTCCACTTGTCTCAATACTCTCTCAACCTCTTCGGCTGGAGGTCCCCCTGCTAGTGTTGTTTCCCTGATGGTCGTTACTAGTACTGCCTCTGCTCAAAGACGCTACCTGATCCACACAAAGTCTACTAGACGCACTGGTCCCACATCTGTACATAATAGATACATAGTTTTCAGATACTCTCGTACACATAAAAATGATATATATAAAAAAGAAACTAAAAATTAAAAAAAAAAATTAAAAGCAACCGTACCTATCTCTCCTCGCTCTGCTTTGGTAGGTACGGGCATGTCAGGATCCTTGGAGAAGTTGATCCCGACATAGGGGTAGTCCTCTATATCTGAAATTTTCCAAGACCACCAGTCGAAGAAAGTATCATTGAAGGTCTCAATGGTTATCCCTCCCCCTTATCATGGAAAAAATGTTGCCCATATGCACACTGCTAGGAAGGAGGTCACATGCCCCCATATTGTCTCTCGTGGACTAAGACTAGGTACCCTCTCGAAGAACAAAGAGCATAGAACAGTCTCGACCCCAAAGTTCTTTTTGTTCTTCCCAAGACACTCTATAAGTTGTCTCTTCATGCACTTGCCCAAGAGGCCTATTGTAAGGCCTCAAATCCAGTTATACGCCCAATAAGTAAAACTATCACTTTTAGTTGCAGTTTTGTAATTTTGTGGATTAGCACTTGAGAACCCACTTTATCTATTCAGGCCTCACAGTATTTCCTGATCAACTCGACAATGTTGTGAGGCCCAGGGGGGAAAGCATGAAGGTTGACTAGTTCCCCTCTCCTCGAGAGGCCAATCAGAAAGTAAATATCCTCAGTCGTTGAAGTCAATGACTACCCCTCGAGCATAAATGCCTCTGCATCTAGGTGCCAGTAATCCACCAAGGCATTGAGTAGCCTGGGTTGTGCCCTCATGAGTGGACACTAGAAAAATTTCCACAACCTACATTGTTTTAATGCAACGATAGCAACAAGGTCTTCCTCAACCAAAGAATCAATGTCCTCATGCTCCCTCTCTCTCCAATGGACATACATCATGTTACAAATAAGTTCAAAAGAGATTTAATTCTTGTGTTCTCAATTTTTTCCATATTCTTGAGGGTGTACGCGGGTTGTATTGAGCATAGTCGCGTATACATGCAGGAATATTGTTCTCTTCTCATGGGCATACGTGGGTTTTCCTTGGACATCCCACGTACACGCAGGACCGACCTTTTTTAAGGGTGTGTGCCCCCAAAAAAATTAAAACAAATGAGAAAAGGTAATATTGAAATACAAGTGAGGTTGATTTGTACATTCTTGGTCCAAGCAAAAGTTCGTTTCTTCTTCTAAAGATCCCAGAATAAACTCTTTTATCAAAGGAGTATTTTTTTCTTTTTGTCAATTCTCAATTTACAATGGTGATGATGAGATGTCAGGTTCTATTTATAGAATTTTTTGGCCTTTTTTGTCATTTTTTGAGCCCCTTTGTAATTTTTTTCTATTTTGAAAATCATTTAATGTGGTTCTTGAGTCTCTCATTGGATGTTATGATACACTTCACTTTAGTTTTGGAGAACTTTTTGGAAGATGGGTCACTTTAAATATTATTTGGTAAAAGTCGTTTTCCAACTTTTTTCATTTAAGTTAGGATTCCACCTTCACTTTCTACATCTTGTTGTCTTTTCCACTTTTCCATAGGATCAAACCGACCGAATTGCAACATGGAACTGTCACTGCTATTTTAGAAGTGTCATAATTTAGTGGTAGATCCTACCTCCTCATGGATGCCCTGGGTATATCCTGGTTGCATTTTGGTGTCCATGTCGTCGTTAATGACTTTAGGCTTCAAAGTCCTTCTTAGTCTTGTCCTAATTACGAGATTGAGCCTCATATGTATGATGTGTTATCACTCTTGACCTCACCCTCAGGACTCCCACAAAATGAGTCTTCTTTTAAGCCCTTTCCAGACCCTCTAAATATGAAAATATTGTCGAGCGATATTGTTGTCCTTCACGCTCGCCAAACTAAAATTTGAAGGCACATCTGTCTGACTGTAGTTTTCCTCTTTTTCGGTCCGAATGGTCAATTTTATGAACAAAGGTACACTCTAGGAACTATGGCTCACTAGAAGAGTATTCTCAGGTATGATTTTATCCCCTTTTTGGGCATGAGGGAATAAATTTACGAAAAAGGAACCCACACGGAGTCCATAGTTAAGCTCTTTTCAGACTCCCTAAAATTCAAAAGATAGCCAAGTGACCTTGTTCCTTCACACCTGTTAAAAAGGTCTAGAAGAATGTCCTTTATGGAGTCCATAGTTAAGGTCTTTTCAGACTCCTTAAAATTGAAAAGATCGTCGAGTGACCTTGTTCTTTCACACTCATTAATTGGTTCAGAAAAACATCTACTGGAATCAGTTTGCCCCTTTTTTCGGCCTCTAGATTAAGGAGGAAAATAGTACACCTCAGGATATTTGTCTCGCCGGGAAAGTTCTTCTCAAAAAATTTCACCTTTTTTGGGCTAAGGAGACTAAATCTAGAAAAGGCAGTGAGTCCATAGTTAATCTCTTTTCAAACTCCTTAAAATTGAAAACATTGCCAAGTGATTTTGTCTTTGTCACACTCGTTAAAATGGTTTTGAATAGACGTATTTTTAGTGCTAGTTTACCCCTTTTTCAAACCGACTAGACTATTTTCCAAAAAGGTACCCCAGTGGAGTCTTCTTTTGCACTTTTTCAGGCTCTCTAAAAAAGAAAAACTACTTATCTTACCTTCTCTGGGATCATTTAAAATTACATTGAAGGGCGTTATCATTGTGGCCTATTAATCGCATTTTCATTTCTGCATCTTTGGCCTAATGTTAACTCGATGTTGTTCTCAACTGAACCTTTGAAGCATGCCTTATACGCAAACCTTGTAGCACTTTGCCTTTGCGTATTGACACCTTTACCCATGGAGGAATTTTCCCGAGTGTACTTTCCCTACACATGTCTCCTTGCTTTGAGCATTAGTTTTTTCCTTGCACTTGGAACTAGTATGCTTGCCACACTCATTTCTCCTTTGTAATGTAGCATTATTTTATTTTTTTCAAGCTTTCCAACATTATTGAAAAAGACAAAAAAATCAAATATACCCCAAAAAGAGGACGGGAAAAGTATTTTCTTTTTATGGTAGCATAATGAGTCACCCTTGGACAAAGTACATTCTTTCATTTGTCGTCAAGCATTGGGATTTAAAATGACCTTAGGAAGATTTTCTCGCTACATAGAGTTTTGTCCTCCTCTGTTTGGTTATTCTTACAAACACATGGAGAGTTTGTGTTGCCTCCTGCATCGTGAAATTATGTCAATGTCATGTTTCCTGAGTCTAATAATCTATCATGCTATTGTCCAAGGGAATTTTTACCCAACTGGTGTTAGCCTTTCTGCAGTTTGTCTCTTGCCCTCATGTCGGGCCATCCCAAAATTCCAATCAAATCTTTGCTCGAAATCACTGAAGTTCTTTGCCTGATCACCAAGATCCTCTTATTTGTTCCCTGATGAGTCGTCGAAGACCTATGGGTAGTGAATTTGTACACTCACATTACACTCCTACCCGAGTTTTGAATATCTTGAAGTAGTTTTGTGAGCTCTGAAGGCCTCATCTCTAGCCATAAGGCATTATTGGCTTCTTGAAGATGGATACTATACATGTATATATTTGATTTTGAGATGTATATCCACTATGTATTGCTCACGGATACACTTTATATAGTTATATGACATGTATTTGCAGTTTATTTTATTGGAAGCCATGATTTATTTCATTCTGAGCATGGCTATGCCCGCCTCGATGAGACAATTATTATTTTTGCAGATGACACCTCTCGAACTCTGGTCCTTGGCTCACTCACTTCATAAGTTGGTGAAGCTTTGTAATGCATTTAGAGCATTAGATTCTCTTCTAAACGCACACATAAGGGGGCATATGTTATAACCCTAAATTGCACCATACATGCATACCTGGCATCAGGCCATCTTACTTGCTATTTTTTCCAAGCCATCACTGAGCAACTCTTCTTAAAAACCACATTTTTGAATATGTACATTCCATTCCTCATTAATGCCCATGTACACATGCTTTTTGCACCACTATAGGTCACATACATATGTTATTTGCACCATTACAACCTTCATATACTCGCAAAAGTTGTAAAAATTAAAAAGTTGGAAGGAATTCGTTGAGATTACGAGCTACTAGGTAGTTTCCCAACTGTCCCACCGCCTATAGCCCGTCACCCAACTGAATAACCATCCTTTTTTCATATAAAAGGAGGTGTTGGGGTTTGATTCCAAAGAGAATCATAAGAACTGTGAAACTCTTCCCATTTCACTTTCCCCCCTTGCCCCAAGAATTTGCAGCCACATTGTGAGTTTTGAGTCAGAATTCCCTATTCTTTCCTTTTTCCTTAGTCATAAGCCTATGCCATTTACCTAGAGAAAATTGTGAGAGGATAAAGATACGTGGAAGCAGTTGGAGCTTGGTGAAGAGGATCCTAGACCAGGTTCAAGGAGAAGTCGTCGATCTCATTTGTAAGTGACTTTTTGAGATTAATATAAAGAAGTACTTTTTCTGTCCCGCCATATGATGTGTTCAATCTTCATGTTTGATTTACATTTTATTATGACATATAAACCACTAATTCATATATAAGATGCATTTTCGTAGTTTCTTGTTTGTATTTTGGTGAACACGGGTCGGCCTTGGGAGGATATTTATAGTTGAGGAACAATTGAACGCAAAAGGATCGACACTGAACACAAAGTTTAAGGTAGAGTTTATAGATCCTTATACTTTGTATTTTATGCATGAATGTGGGGTATTGTCAGGGTAATTGTTAAAAGTAGGAGACTTTAGATGGTTAGCTCTACCTGGACATTGAACCCTAGTGTAGTCCATAGGGGGTTTTTCCCACTATAGCACCCTCCTGGGTATAGGGTGTCAAATTGTGAAGGATATAAACGAGGATCTACTTGGTTGAGGATGAAAAACTACTGAGGCAAATAGTTTATAATGCAAAGCGAGAACTATCTATAGGCTCAATACTGCAAGCAAGGGCATGAGATGAAATCACAACTGAATGCAAAAAACATTCCTTCTTCATAATCTTAGTCTACTTGGTTTGAAAAAGGGATAAACTTGTACCAAATAGATGTTCTTTCAAATCTAGTTTACGAGTGTGAAAGAGACAAGATCACTCGACAATAGTTTCTCTTTTTGAAAACGATTCGGAAAAGAGATTAACTCAAACTCGGCTGGGAGTCCTCTAGGGATAGTTCAACATGTTTATGAAATGAGAAATGAGGCTCAACATAAATTCATGCATTAGCTATGAGGGACTCCAGGTCCTACGGAAAAAATCTCTGCATGGGCACCAAATGGAGCAGAGGATCTAACTAGGGTACCCATGTTTGGTAAGTAGCTACCACTTGATAACGACACGTCTTGTGGAAGATGGAAGGTTTTGTTTCACAACAAATGGGTTCATACCTAAGGCATATGAGTGACAATTATAGGACAATGCAAATGTGTGTGATGGAACGGATACCTATCCTATATGCTAAGTAGCGAAAATACCTGCCTATGGTTAGGAATGGTCAAAATAATGCTGAAATCCTCAAGAATCCCTGGTGAAAACTAAAAAATCCAACTGAATCCACTGTTGTTTTAGTCCATTAGGTGAAACAATTATTTCAAACTATAGAAAGTGGGTAAAACTGCTATAAATAGTAACAAAACCAAAATTTACTATGTCATTTTGAATTTTTACCCAAATAGTGAAAATTGGATCAAATTACCTTTGATATTCAACTTGTGATTGTGGGAGCGTCAAGTGGTGGAATCAGAGACTATCTAAACTAGGTAATTCCTCTTCCCCTCCTCTTCCTTTATAGTGGATTACATTTTTTAATTAGGTTTCAAATTTTGAGTTAATTAAGGCACAAATTGGTTATTTCGGTGTACATTCATCAGGTTGGTTATACGTGAGGTTATATGCAACTGTGTAAAATACATACTACACATACTCAACACTATACATGATTGTGAATGTTGTAGCCCATGTACAATTTTGTAAACAAGGTTTTATATGGTTGTTAACTCAAAAATTGATGTTTCTCTAGAAGGATGGTGCTAGAATGGAGGGAAAGGGAACATGAGGAGGTAGATGTTGTTGTGGAAAGATATCTGAGGGGGAAAATGGCCTTGAAAATATGTGGGTTGTAAAAATTATGGGCACTCAAAGGGATGAGGGCATAGGTGAGGTTGCTTGAGTTTCTTGTGGGTTACTGGGATCCTGACAGTGAGAGATTCAACCTCAATGGGTAACCATTGAGGATTGAAGCCAAGGATATATAATTTTTTACTGGGTTATCATGCCGAGGTGAAGTGGTGAACCTCAAAGCCTGGGGATCTGGGAGAGGTATGAATATAGAGGAGTACATAAACACTCACTGTGTAGTAGGGATTGAGAAGGTTGGGACTCAACTCCCCATCTGAGCGATAAACAATCTCAGCCTCAAGATTGTTGTCCTCGTTTTGACTAGGATCACAGAATTAGATTCATTGCACCATGCATCGAGGCTGCTCATGTTCTATTCTCTAGAGTTCTTGAGACCCAAAGTATACGATTGGTGTACCTCACTAATGGCTAATATGAAGAGCCATTTGATAGAGTGAAAACATGGTGGTAAGAGGAACTTTGAGTTTGTCTCTATCTTGTGTAGATTTTTCTTCAAGCGGGTTTCAGGTTTGGAACCTAGAGTCAAGATCATTTCGAGGGGACGCTGACATGCCATTTCCACTAGGGACTGCCTATGGGGACATAGGTATGTAAATATTTTTAAATATTTTATTTTTTTTAATTTTTGTATAGTAAAACAAAAATATTTTTAGATGATGCTTAAGTACTAACTAGACACTTGTGTGATGCACATATAGGTTTGTGACAGCCATACGGGCTTCCATGACATTTTAGGAGGCACTAATGAGATTAGGCGGTGGGAGGAGAAGTAGAGAGAGTCCTTCAAAATGTGCAGAGAAACCTGCCTCATTTGACACATAGGATTATGATGGTTTAGGTACAAGATCTGTCAGAGGCCATGCAACGACAAGTGGTTGGAGTGCCTAGAGCTTCTTCTCTTTCAACATCTCACAAACACGGTATTTTTTTTTCGTGACACACATCCAGCGCCATAGGCATAGATCTCATGGATTTTCTATTACCGACGGAATATGTGTATTGAGGGTGTTGGCCCCAATTTTGTACTATAAACATCATATTTTTTTAAATATATATAAAACATGGAACTTCATCTTTACTTATATTACAATGTGTACATTGATGAGATGGTTTTCTTTGCTTTAGTTATGTGACAAATGCCAATCTAAAACAAAATTAGCATAAGCATCAGATACATAATTATAACTCCTAGGTATGTGATGATAAGTAATAAAATCAAATTGTCGCTCTAAAAGACGTACCCGTAGGAATCATCAGAGTAAAGTAGGATCACGCACGCAGTAACTGTCGTTCAACTCACATACTACTAACTAGGAATCCATGCGAACTTCTAAAGAGAGGATACCATGTGAGATAACATCATACAAAATTTCTATAATGACGCTATATTCGACCACATTATCCATGGATGGAACTAGGAATACACCTCCTGAAGACATTAGTAGACCCTCAGGTGAGTAAACCACCCAAGCGGTGGAAGCCAAGTTCCATTTATGACAACTGACTCCGTTTGCGAATCCTAAGTAGACCAAAGAATCCGTTGACATCTTCCAACCAAGGGAAAATTTGATAAGAAATATGAAGAAAAAGGTAAATGGAAAATATATATACACTGTTAGCGTCAGAAGTCACTCCTATATTGTAGCAGGAGTAGAGCCCGATGCCCATCAGTTTATGTCACGATTTGTTTATAAAAAGGGGTGATCGAGTGGAAGTTAACTCAAAACAATGTTGTTATAACTTCGAAACTAGGCCAGGCATGCATGGGCAAGTGAGGTCTTATATAAACTTCAGACAGTGAGTTGTATTAAGGGTGAGTAGGGGGAAGACTTGTATAAGAGAACTGCAAAGTTCTATCGTAAACATCAGGTTTCTAACAGACGGTAGGAGAAAAAATCTAAACGCAAGATCTTCTTACATTCAAACGCAGAAAACCGGAGAATACAACAATGCAACAATAAATCCTTTATCGTAACATAATTGCAATAATTCATGTGAATCAGTCAATCATGAACTCCCTCGGTATGAGATGAAAACTAGATGGGATAAGAAAATTGTCTGTCATTAAACAAGAAATCTTACATACAGATGCATAACCAGATAACTAGAGACGTCTACTAAAACTTTACAGTTGGGAGCTTCGCTCTACCATTCATACTTTACAAAATGGAAAAAATTCCTACATATAGCCAAAACAAAACAACAACAACGAAAATGAGAAACTACATTAAAAACATTGTGTCTGCATGTCTTCTAGGAGTCTGCGCATGCAGAATCTAGATTATCGTGCACTTATGACAGACGCAAAGGGACTCCTAACTGTCCTGCAGTGGTTTGACAGACACAAGCTCTGTTAGGACGGACTGTCAGTTTGTCTCTATGCTTGTCCTTTCTTGGCCTTCTATTTATGGAAGAAAACGATGTTCAACCACCATCAACTGCCACAATAAATGCTTCCTTGAAATTGGAAATGGCCTCGGTCAACTCTGTACTCGAGCAACGTGGCGAATTTTCTTTGGATGTTTCTTCATCGGACTGCTGCGAGGGGACCCCTATGGCGGACGTGGATGAGGGTCTAACAAGGGTGATGGCGCCAAAAATATGAGGGTTATATGAGAGGTGATGAGGTGGGGGAGGGACCATGTGGACGGAGAGAGGGGAGATGGACAGATGTCGGAGGACGAGGAGGGGATAAAGGGAACGAGCCTTGTCTCACGGACCGGTGGAGAACAGACGACAAGGGGGCGAACGGTACAAAAGTGGACAAAACAGGAAGGGGGTCCCATGTCAATACCCCCCCATTCTGGACCCCCCCTTTAATTAAAGGTAGGATGGAAAAGGGGGGGCCGAAATTGCTTGAGAGTCGTTGATCTAGGTGCTCTAATCCTGGTTGCTCGAGAGATGCGCGCCCGATTCCGGACCCCCCCCCCCCTATTAAAG
>JZKD02S1880754.1:421779-448728 GCA_000966675.3 Picea glauca | reverse complement strand
AGAAGAGATAGTGCAGAGGATGGTTGGCATGCTTTACAGGCAATATGCGCTTGTCATTGATGGAAATATCAAAGTATGCAACAAAGGAAAAACAAGAACAAAGTACGCTCGGGAGGAGAAGCATCAGTGATCGCTGGATCCCATCCTGAATTCCCGATGGCTGTCAGATCTGAATGTAGACAAGAAGAGCGCGCTGAAGAGGAGGATAGATATCAATCGTTAGATCCAAGCGCGGGATCCGACCATCGTTGGATCAAGTAGAACCTGCACATTCTTTAAAGTACAAGGATAAGCGGGCATACAAAATCCCAAAAGAAGGAGGACTGTCCATTTACAGGCAGGACACGTGGACACAGATCAACATTTCACTGATTGGAAAGTTAACGGAATGAAATGATCCAACCTTTCAACTCGCGAAATCGTGATATGCAAAACCACGATATAATCTCGACCATTGGATCGAGGACAAATTGGACCATTGATCAGACACAATGAAGGATCGTGGAGTTGAGAAATCTCGATAAAATATTTACTGTTGATCCAAGAGGGACACGTGGGGAAAGATCGTCATCTCCCTGATTGGAGGGTCAAAGGAATGGGGTTCCCTAACCTCTCAAAATCGCGATATGCGAAATCGTGACTTAACCACAGTCGTCAGATCAAGATGTGATCTGCACCATTGATCCAACTCCATTTCGGACTTTCACGGATCGAAAGTTGGAGATGTCAAAGAATATTAACCATAGGAATCCCGAAATTGCGATATGCGAAATCGTGACTTAATTTGATCCATCAGATCAAGGTTTGATCTAGATTGTTGATCGCAATCCATTTTGGAGTTTCGAAAATCGAGAGATGGAGAAGTCAGAGACTCTGAACATTAGGAGTCCCGAAGTGCCGAAGTACAAAATCCCAAAACAAGACACGTCAGCAAACCTAAGAACATGTGGCACAACCAAGCAATGACAAGTGTCAAGTTGATTCAACATTTCAGGCACATGTAAGTCCCGAATCAGAGTGACACGTGGCGGTTATTCGACACGTGTCAATCCACGTGTGACATCAGCAGGTTTACACCACTTCGGAGTTTCGGAAATCGGGATATGGAGATGTCAAGAAACTCTCAGCATTAGGAGTCCCGAAATTCCGAATTGCGAAACGCCGAAATCCCGTAAACCATCCATCTCTGGGGGTTATGTGGACCATTGATCCAACTCCCTTTCAGAGTTTCACGGATTGGGAGTTGGAAGCATCAAGAAAATTCACCACAGGAATGTCAAAATCGCGAAATGATCTGAACTGTCAGATCAAGTGTTGATAGGGACCGTTGATCCCATGCCATTTCAAGGTTTCATGGATCGTGACTTGGAGAGTCAATATGCCTCATCTCTAGACTCACGAAATGCGAAATCACAAAAGAGCCTTATGTATAAGGCCGTGGTCACATCCCTTGGTCACATCAGCGAGAGATGGAGAAAAGAGCTAGAGAAACCAAGCTCTGTTTCGGGGATCACGACTGGCAATGTCGAGATGCATGGTCACACGAATGTCGAATTGCCAAATGCCGAAATGTCGAAATGAATGCAAGATCCCATGGAATCAATCCAATGGTGCAGGTGAATTTGAACAAGATCGGAGGGCTACTGTAGCTCGACACAGTGTAACTGCCAGAAACCACTGATGGTTTCTTCCAGAGGACTCGAAGACACTTCTGTGTGATCGCCAAAGGAGATGAAGAGTCGCTAAGCTTCGCCCAGTGAAGAAAGAGGATTCCTAGAAGGATTGACAGATGGATGAGCGTTGAAGTCTGTAACTGAAATAGAAGGCATAAGCTCGACTGTGCCAGAGAAGATGAGGAGTCTTAGCTACCAGAGAGGTTGAGGAATCTCAGCAGAACACCCAGTGATGCTGAACGCGTGGAGTGAACCACTAGAGAAGGTGAAGAGTTGCGATGATCATGGAAAAGCACTCGAGATGTGTAGGAGATTTGTGAAGGTGTGAGCATGCAGAGGCATGGAAATATTGCATGCACAAAGACAACAAAGACTATAAGAATGTGGAAGAAAGAAGAGATGGGGTTGTTTTCGTGGGGAAGGATTCAAGTGTGAGCAAGGAGGAAGAGCGCAGGTGCAGAAATGCACAGTAGAGGAAGGTTGCATTGAAGGGATATGGTGCAAAGAGTATAAAAGGAAGAAGAACAGAAAGTGCAAGGGGTGTGCAGAAGACACTGATGCAGACAAAACAAAGTAGTGTAACAGAACAACGACAAGGTTGGTAAGCCATTGAATAACTTTATATCATTGTAATAAGTTTTAGTAACAAGGAATTTATATACCAGGGTGGTTGGGAGGTGCTAGGGAGGACTGGTGTCCTCAAAGGTTCAAGTGGGTGCTTGAACACAGGGAGTTGGTGCTTCCTTCTAGTTGGTGCTAGAGAAACCAGGGAGTTGGTGCTTCCTTCTAGCTGGTTCTAGAGAAAACAGGGGGTTGGTGCTTCCTTCTAGTGGGTGCTAGAGAAAATAGAGAGTTGGTGCTCTCAGCAAGTTGCAGCTTGCAAAGCCAGAGGCTGTAGCCTCACAATGAGTTGGTGCTCATATGTATGATAATGTAAAGAATGTAGATAATACTTATCATATAAAGAAAAAGAGGTTTTCACCCTGTATGGGTTTCCTCGGGAATCATCTGTCTCTGTCTTTCTCATATATGTGACTGATGCTGAATGTGCCTTTGTTTATTTCTTTGCATTATTGTGATCATCTTTGAGTGCCTTGTAAAGATTTTAAAAGAAGCATAATTGTTTAAGCATGGTACAAATGATTCACCCCCCCTCTCAGTTGTACAACAAAGCGTCATTGATCTAGGCACTCTAATCCTATCCGCTCAAGAGATGCACGCCCGATTCTAGACCCCCCCCTCCTCTTAAAGGTAGAAAGGCAGGGGGCTCCAGAATCCAATCCCGACCGTAGATTTGGGTGTGCAGATTCTGGCCGCCCAGATTTGCTCGCTACATATCCAAAGGTGCATTTGTGCCCCAAACTTAGGGTAAGTGGGTTTTTACCCTGCTTCTTCACATTTTCCCCCAAAGGGGATTATCTTTCAGGAAAACACCCCTTGTACAAGAAATGTCACTAACATTAGGCTCCATGGGGGATAGATTCGTCCTTGTGATGATCTAAGGACTTATTTTGCAGTTCCAGTGCCTTGTTGTTGGGCTATGGAGTCAAGATCGAAAACATTCTCAGCTGAAAATACAGGACAAAAAGTAAAAACAAAACTAAACGTACATGCTCATAAGAGCTTATTTATGTACAATCCTAAACTAATAAAAAAAATTACATGGGGCTAGGTGAAAGCAGACTTCCACCATAGCCATTCAGGCAACTTCCTAGATAGAAGCCCCTTCCTTTTGTCAATGATCATCAACAGATGGTGTAACCGTGACAGCAGAACAACTACACTCTTCAACTTCTCCTCACAGGATAAATTTGACATGAAATAGGGTGGCTCTGAATCAAGAAGGAAATACAAATCCATGTATTCCTTCACAGGCTCATAGGACCAGTGGAAAATTCCAAAAGATTGGCGACATACAACCTCCAATGCTACACAGTTGTTCACATGTGGCTGGATATGTCTGGTAAGCACAGGTGGGTGGACAACTGATGTAGGCTTACTGATCTTCGATGGTGGCTGCGCACGGACCGGCTCTGGACATAAGGTAAAATTCTCCTTTGGTTCTTCTTCTTGGCTCTCCCAAGGGTCAGATTCATAATGGCCATAGACAGGACCCACGGGAAATCTCTGCTCTTCCTCGTGTTGCTCATCATCTTCTGAATGACTGGGATGGCTGATTTCCTCATGATACTTTTCTTTAGTGGACAGAGGATAAGGCCCTGTGGTCTGCTCCTTACCAGAATGATCATCAAAGCTGGGTCATCACAAAACTGCCCCATCTTGTAGAAAAGGAATGATCTCCCGATCCTTTGATTCAATCCCAAATGTAAATACGTCATGGAAAATATCATGAAGGAAAAGAGAAGAATCCTCTTCCACAATGGCTTCTTTCTTTAAATCTGAGACAACAGACTCATCAGGGGAAGAAACTAATGCAGCTATGAAATCATCAATAACCTCCTCAAAAGAGCTGCTAAGAACATGTGCCTCAAGGACCGGAAAACCCTCTCTGTTGCCTTCAGATTCCAACCTTGCATGTTGGGCAGTGAGATATTTCGCCTGCTCTATCAGTTCACTCAGAGCATCTTCTTCCCCCAGTATTCTATCCTTACAACCCTCATCATCACAACCTCCATCATACATAATCATATCTGGGAGGATTTCTTCTTCTTGGCTCTCCCATGGGTCAGATTCATAATGACCATAAAAAGGACCTGTGGGAAATATTTTTTCATAATTTCCCTCAGTAGAGCTGCTAAGGGCATCTGCTTCAAAGGATGGGAAATCCTCAGCACATTGTTCAACTTCCCACCTGTCAAGTCTAGCAGTGATAGATTTTATCAGTTCCATAACTCCCCCCGAAGCATCTTCTTCCTCCAGTCTTCTATCCTTACAGCCCTCATCATCACATCCTCCATCAGACATAATCATATCTGGGAGGATTTCTTCTTCTTGGCTCTCCCATGGGTCAGATTCATAATGACCATAAACAGGACACGTGGGAAAGATTTTTTCATAATCGCCCTCAGTAGAGCTGCCAAGGGCCTCTGCTTCAAAGGATGGGAAATCCTCAACACATTGTTCAACTTCCCACCTGTCAAGTCTGGTAGTGATAGATTTTATTATTTCCATAAATCCGCCCGAAGCATCTTCTTCCTCCCTAGGATCTTCATAATCATCCATTGTAGAGATACCAAAATCCTCTTCTTCAAAGGGTGTAAAATCCTCTATACATTGCTCAGCTTCCCACCTGTCTAGTCTGGTAGAGATAGAATTTACCAGCTCCATAACTTTGCCCACAACAGACGAATAGGGAGGAGAAATGACTGATTTTTGATCCAGGTCATCAGGATCATCCTCATAGCCTACATAAGAGATATCTCTATCTTGTATACATTTGTTGTAGTATCCCTCACAACAGCTATGAAAAAACAACTCAGAGGGATAAATATCCTGACAATAGGCAGTGAAGGCTACATGGAATTCATTAAGTGAAGAAATTCTAGCAGGGGGTAAAGAATAATACCATTTACAAGCATCCCCTGCTAACGAGAACATAAACATTTTTAGTAATACATTTTCATGATGTATCTCCCACTGATGCATGAGTTCATGAAACTCACTGAGGTGTTGAGCAGGGTTGTCCTCTTCACATTTTCCAAATATGGGCAAATAATCGCCCCATTCATTCAGAGAAGGGACAACATTAGGAAAACTAGGAATAGCAGAAAAATTAAAAGGAGCAAACCTTCAAGCTAAGATTTTCTCCATTCCAAAACAGTGGAGTCACCAATCGATCCTCGAATCATGGAGTTTCCAGGTGAAATATGCGCATCTTCGAATGTGTCTGGTCCTTTCTCACCATAAAAGGCTAGATCTTAAATTTTTGTTACCTTAGGAAGCTTCCCAGGCTAAGAAAGCAGTTGTTGAAACCTTCTCGAGAAAGATCCTCTCGGTCAGCTTTCAGGTGTGCTAACAGTAGCCACAGCTGAAACAATGATGTGGAAACCTTGGATTCACCCTAGTGGAGTTGCCAGGTGCACAGTAGAAATATTTAAGGGCTCTGATGCCTGATGCACCTTCAGAATCAGAGGCTCAATGTCGTTATACCCTGGGAAAATCTTTAATTTCGTCCCCAGAAACGGCGCCAGAAATGTTAGTGTCATAAGTCACTCCTGGATTGTAGCAGGAGCAGAGCCCGACGCCCATCAGTTTATGTCATGATTTGTTTATAAAAAGGGGTGATCGAATGGAAGTTAACTCAAAACAATGTTATTCTAACTCCAAAACTAGGCCAGGCATGCATGGGCAAGTGAGGTCTCAGATAAACTTCAGACAGTGAGTTGTAGTAAGGGTGAGTAGGGGGAAGACTTGTATAAGAGAACTGCAAAGGTCTGTCATAAACATCAGGTTTCTAACAAATGGTAGGAGAAAACATCTAAATGCAAGATCTTCTTACATTCAAATGCAGAAAACCGGAGAATACAACAATGCAACAATAAATCCTTTATCGTAACATAATTGCAATAATTCATGTGAATAAGTCAATCATGAACTCCCTCGGTATGAGATGAAAACTAGATGGGATAAGAAAACTGTATGTCATTAAACAAGAAATCTTACATACAGATGCATAACCAGAGAACTAGAGACGTCTACTAAAACTTTACAGTCGGGAGCTTCGCTCTACCATCCATCCTTTACAAAATGGAAAAAATGCCTACATATAGCCAAAACAAAACAACATCAGCGAAAATGAGAAACTGCATTAAAAACATTGCGTCTGCATGTCTTCTGGCAGTCTGCGCATGCAAAGTCTGGATGATTGTGCACTTATGACAGATGCAAAGGGACTCCTGACTGTCCTGCAGTGGTTTGACAGACACAAGCTCTGTCAGGACGGATTGTCAGTCTATCTCTACACTTTTCCTTTCCTGGCCTTCTATTTATGGAAGAAAACAACGTTCAACCACCATCAACTGCCACAATAACTGCTTCCTTGGAATTGGAAATGGCCTCGATCAACTCTGTACTCAGGCGACGTGGCGACTTTTATTTGGATGTTGCTTCATTAGACTACTGCGAGGGGACCCCTATGGCGGACGTGGATGAGGGTCTAATGAGGGTGATGGCGCCAAAACTATGAGGGTGAGATGAGAGGTGATGAGGTGGGGGAGGGACCATGTGGACGGAGAGAGGGGAGATGGATATATGTCAGAGGATGAGGAGGGGCTAAAGGGAATGAGCCTTGTCACACGGTCAGGTGGAGAACAGATGGCAAGGGGGAGAACGCTACAAAAGGTGACACGACAGGAAGGGGGCCCCATGTCAATACCCCACCATTCTGGAGCCCCCCTTTAATTAAAGGCAGGATGGGAAAGGGGGGGCCATAATTGCATGAGAGCCATTGATCTGGGTGCTCTAATCCTAGCCGCTCGAGAGATGTGCACCTGATTCCGGACCCCCCTCCCCTATTAAAGGAAGAAAGGAAAGGGGGGTTCGGAATCACTTGAGTGCCATTGATCTGGGCGCTCTAATCCTGGCCGCTGGAGAGATGCGGGCCCGATTCTGAACCCCCCCACTCCGCTTAAAGGTAGAATGGCAGGGGGGCTCTGAAATCCAATCTCGATCGTAGATCTGGGTGCGCAGATTTTGGCTGCCCACATTTGCTCGTTGCATATCCAAAGGTGAATTTGCACCCCAAACTTAGGGTAAGTGGGTTTTTACCCTGCTTCTTCACATTTTCCCCCAAAGGGGCTTATCTTTCAGGAAAACACCCCTTGTACAAGAAATGTCACTAACATACACTAAATTACATTAGTATACAAAGAGTTACGCCCAAGCTTGGGGATCAAGTGTAATATATTTTCAAGTAGAGCCCATTCTTGGGCTCAGCCAAAATATTCCCTTCATAATCTTCTAACTCATAGGATCCTTTTTCTAATACACATTGCATGATATAGGGACCGTGCCACATGGTTTTGAACTTGCCTTCCCCCAATGGTTCTTTGGCTTGATCATATAAAAGGACCAAGTCACCCTCATCATACAACTGAGGACATACAAACTTATCATACTAGACCTTGACACATCTTTTGTTCGCCTCGATAACCGTAGAGGTGTCTTGATGATGCTCGTCAAGACTCTCTAGGTGTAAAAGGCATCTCTCGATATCATAAGTTTCAGGGAGGAGAGTGACTTCCAATTTAAGAGAAGGGATTTCGCATTCAATAGGTAATATCAACTCCACACTGTGAACTAACTAGAAAGGGGAAAATATGGTGGCAGACTTGACCGAGGTTCGGTATGCCTAGAGTGCTGGATGTAGCATAATATGCTAGTAAGATTTACTTTGGATGACAATTTTCTGCAAAATGGTATTGAGAGACTTGTTGACGGCCTCTACCTATCCATTTTCCTAGGGGTAGTAAGGGGAATAATGACCATGCTTAAACCCCATATTGGATTCTATCTCTTCCATCGTTTCATTCTGAAAGTGACTTCCATGATCAGTGACAATCTCACTTAGGATACTGAACCTCGCAATAATTTGATTGAATACGAAGAAGGTGACAATATTCCCATCAAATTTAACTATAGGCATGGCCTCAACCCACTTAGTAAAGTTGTCTATGGCCACAATAATGTGTTGATTCCCCCCATCCAAATTTGGGTTGCAATCCGCGAAGTCCACCCCCCACTTGGTGAAGGGACCAACGGTAATGAATTGGTGAAGAGGGGTTGGATGCGAGTGCATTTTTCGAGTGAACACCCGGAAGAGGTGACACTTATTAATCATTTCAACACAATATTTAAATATAGAAGGCCAACAATAACTGGCTCGCAAAATTTTATGTGTTGTTGCAAGCTCGGATAAATGACCACCACAATCCCCACTGTGGAAATCATTTAGAACTGACTTTTCTTATCCTTGAGTTAAAAAACGGCGCAATATATTGTCTATTCCTTGGCGATACAAAGTATTGCTGAAAATAATATAATTCTTAGATTGGTATCGTACACCTCGTCGATCATCTCGTGAGAGACTCTGAGGGAAATTCAATGTTTGAAGATAGAGAACGATGTCTCCATACCAGGGGTCAGACGACGAGACAAGGAAAAAGTGTTCATCTTCAAACAAATCAACATGGATAACATCCTCATCCAATGGTGGATAGTCGGATATTAAATCTGCAAAGACTAGTGATTTCTTGGATTTCATAGAAGCGAAATCAAGATCAAATTCTTGTAAAATGAGAACCCATTTATTATATTTCCCCCCTATGATATGCCTAGTAAGGACGTATTGAAATTGATTTACATCAATAACCACAGTAGTCTTGCAAAGCAATATATAATGGTGTAAACATTGGACTACATGAATGACAACCAAATCTAGCTTTTCAACGTGAGAATAATTGAGCTCAGGACCGACAAAGTTTTGAATAAGATATTATATGATGTGCTCTAGGAGCTTGTCATCCTCCTGAACCAAAACCATACCAATCGTCTCCTCGGACGCGTAAATAGAAATAAAGTAATCCCTACTATAATCAGGAGACTTCAGTAGAGGCATTGATACCAAGGCTTTCATCAAAGCATCGAAGGACTCCTGGGCTCGCGGCTCGCTCATCCAATATAAAATGGGTGTCCTTCAAAATATGCATGAAACCCTTAGTAATATTGGCATAGTTTACTATAAACTGATGTAAAAATTTAGCTTTTCCTTGTAAACCTTGAAGTTGTCGAATAGTGTGTGGGGGAGGAAACCAAAGTATTGCCTCAAACTTTAACAGATCTACCATGATCCTGGTCTCAGAGACTAAAAAAACCAAAATAAGTCCAGACCTAACGCAAAATATACACTTATGAGGGTTCAACTAGATTCTAAATGACGACATCTTTAAAAAACTAGTTGAAGATGCTTAGAGTGATCTACTCTCTTACGAGAGTGAGCAGAAAGATCATCAAGACAAGATTATAATATATTCTTAAGATCGTGGAATGAAAAGTTCATAGCACGTTGGAAGGTTGTTATGGTGTTTTTAAGGCCGAAATGCATCTTTCAGAATGAGAAAGTACCCCAAAGACAAATAAATTTCGTCTTGTGTTGATCCTCAGGTTTAATTTGAATTTGGTTATACCCTGAAAAATCTGTCCATAAAATAAAACACTTCACTTCCCACACACTCGTCGCGAATCTGATCGATGAAAGGTTTCAATAAGTTGTATTTAGGAAAGTCTTTGTTCATGTCACGAAATTCCATGCATACACGGATGGTTCCTTGTTTTTTATTCACCGAAACGGGATTGGATACCCGTTCAGTTAAGGGAACTGGGTAGATGAATCTAGCCTTAAGCAGTTTCTCTACTTCAACCTTAATAGCAGGGGCCTTTCAGGGATTTACATCTCTAAGAGGTTGTCTAACAGGCCTAGCATTCGGATAATTTCTAATATCATGCTCGACAATATGAGGGTCAATTCCTGGCATCTCTTCATATGACCAAGCAAAAACATCTTGGAATTCCTTGAAGAGTTCGGTGTAGATCAAGATTTCTTCTAGTGAACAATCTGCACCAATATGTACATTTTCAATCTTTTCGGGGGTACACGAGATATCGATCGTGACGGTGGGAGAGATACTTTCCATATTTCCTTCAGCATAAATTTCATCCATATCAAGTGGAACTACATCATGACCAAATATCTCACTCAAAGTAGATTGAAAGTCATCTTGTTCAATTCTGGCAAGCTCTAGGAGAAAATAAGACCAATGATGCATATCATCCCATGTTTTGTCAGAACCATTCATGACTTGGATGATATATTCATCTGAGGGAAAAGTATCATCGAGGCATTCATGTGAACAAGACAATGAAGTGGCCCACATGGGCTTAAGAACATGATCCTCCTCGTCCATCGGTGAGGTAATAGGATCAGGATTGATAGAATAGTCAAGAACAACTTGATACGAAATATTTGCTACCGATAGTGGCATGGCCTTTCCAGCATGCGACTGACCTTCACAAGGCGAAGTTGAGGAAGGCAGGGTCCAAGGATCGTTAAAATAGGAAGTGTGGAAAGAGATGGAACTCTCTTACGAAATGGGTCGATTGGACATGGCGTAAACATGGTGAATTGGTTCCATGAAGTTGAAGGTACCCATAAGATATGAATACATTTCGACACCGATATTCTTAGTTTTCAACTGAGAATTGTCGACCACAGGGATCGACGGTCCAAAAGATTCATTGGGACTAGCATACACAAAGGATAACTGGTTGATCATCACAATCTTCCCATCATGAGGAAAGAAAAAAGTATGGAAGACACATGATACGATGAAAATCATAGCATAAGTCAAATTGCGTCCTAGTAATAAGTTTTAATCAAGGGGCACATCAACCACCTTGAGATCCACCTCTATTGTTTTCCCACCTAACTTGACCGAAAAGGTAGGAAGAATACCATGAGGGTAGAAGGAATGACTATCAAGAGAATTCAACATGGTCAACGATTGAGAAAGATTCAGAGAGACGAGATCTTTCGAATAGATCAGGTACATCACACATGTAGTAGTTCCTTCATCAAGAACCACACATTTGATGGTATACTTTGAGTAACCCATGTGGATTTGGAATTCCATATGGTAAGGCAAGCGAAGCTTCACATCTATGATGTCAAACTTGATGACTTTTGAGCCACTGGGATCTAGAGCTCCTAACGTAGATAGAAAATCATTCCTATATTAAGGACATATATGGATTACCTCCAGAGATGACATCACACAATGGGTTTGACCCAGGTCCTCAACAATAGAATAATTATGGGCAGCTCTAGCATTTGGATTGTGGGTAGAGTGCTTGAGTAATCCTTTCGGAATACGAGGTGGTGGCTTTGGTTTCTCCATCTGCAAAGGCGTCTCCAGAGGAGGAGGAGGAGACTCTAGACCAGGTATATCCTGTGAGGAACTATAATCATGAGACCTGGTGGCTACATGAACTTGAGAATTGATCATATTGATACGCAAATGATCATCATCTTGTTGCAGTGGGTTTTGACTCCCACCAGCCATATTTTCGGCATTTGAGGAGCTCGAGGCCAAGTGTTGGTTATGTGGGAAATGATTCGTCAGCACGACAGGCGACAGAGATAATAGCCTCACAACTTCCACAAGTTTGGGGCATAAATGATTAAAATGATAGTCTATACAAAGCTTACAGGGAAATTTCACCTTATGCCTTTCTCTCTTGCCCTCTCCAGCATTATTATGAGTCTTCTCATTATTACCATTCTCCTTGTGTTTATTGTTATTTTACCCACCCTTATGATTATTCTTATGTCTTTTCTTCTTATTCCCTCTTGGTTGATGGTTACCATTCAGGTTGGTAGATGATTGCACGGAATGTACATCCGTCGAATGAGTGGGATTGGAAGACAAAGATGAAGATGGCCCTCCTGCAGACTGGTTTAGAGAGAACTCTTTCAAATGGCTTGTCACTGAGTCTGTGGATTTCACATTGGCATAGCCTACAATTCCATTGGCATGAGGTCCAGGATTTTGTCTACGGTCATAGGTTGACCTCGGTGCATCCTGAAGAATGTGGTATAACATCCCAGACTGAGCGTATATAATATCTAACTGTTGGGCTTTGAATATTGCTTCTTCCTTGTATGTAACCCCAGATGTAGAAACATTCTTATAGATAGGAGGCTACAAATACATAAGGAACCATTCTAAAATAAATATTAAGGGTATGCAGGTCTTAATCAACCTCTTCTGTCTCCACCACTCTTGGATGTGATCCGAGATATGAATGGCAGTGTCCTGGCATAAATTCGATAGAAGTTATAGGCCAACATTGTAATGAAATGACAATTGGAAGTGGTTAAGGAAGACTATAACCATCTGAATAAAGGTCCCATATGCCCCCTAGGTAGCTTGATATACCATTTCATAGCAATCCCAATGAGGGTGCGTTGAAATAATATTAACTGAATGTAATGATCATTAAGGGAATTCGAAGAGAACCATAGGTGAAAGGTGGTGACGTGATCATAGAGATCCTCACCATTCATATCTTCGAATTTTGGAATGTCTGAAGGAATCTTGGTGGGTATGGGGGTCCATGTAGGATCATGACACAAAGGGTCATTAATCAACTTAGACAAGTCTGGTAGATTGAGCATTTCTAGAAAAGGGAGATGGGGTTGCGACATCTAGCCCCAATCTCCCTAGAAATATTGTGTTTGTGGAATCGCAGCCCATCCAGGGTTCTAGAAAGCACCATGGCCCTTTCCGAGATTGTACTATGCTCCTCCAGGCCGATTCATAAGAGGTTAGTTGGTCATCATCCTAGTAGGAATGTTTTGATGGGCGTTATAAAGGTTTCTGCTAGTCGGAGTGGCTCTGGGTTGGGGGTTCCCCAAGGTTTGAAAATGACCTCCTCCGGGTGTGAATCTGAAGGATAGAGGTGGATTCGTCATGCCAAACGTGTTGTTCAGAATTGATAGTGAGGAGGTGAGGGTATAGGAGGAAACTTGAGTAGAAGCTTGTTCGCCAGGTTGTTTTCTCAACCCAAAAGCAAGAGGATTAGACCCAGGGTTAAAACAAGGAATGCCTCCCATATTAGGATTCATTTGAGGGATTTGAGAATGGATTATAAGGAGGAGTGGTTCCCCTAAGTCCAATACTAGCACTAGGGCCAAATACTGGGATGGCGTTTGAAAACTGTGAAGTAAAATTCGACATTCCATAGGAAAAATGACTAGTGGAGATAGGGATGGACTGAACATTATAGCCTGGTGAGTGACCAAGAGACCCAAATGGGTTCATGGCAATAGGTTGAGCATTCATTATAGGATGGGAAACAATGATGATAGGTGCCTCCGACACTACAACCATTGTGGTTGTAGGAGTCGAAGGGGTCCCATTAACTATAGTAGGTGTAGGATTCGAAGGGCTCCCAGTATTGTGATGACTCAATCCAGTACTCATCCTTCTAAAATCACAAATTTGATCAGTGGAGGTGTGTGTACCACATCTAATAACTCTACACCTTTTAGAAGGAAAAGACATGAAATCTGGTGGTAAATGTAACAAGTGGTAGGACCGGTGGGGAAGTTGGTCCAACTCCACAATGAATTAAGACTAAAGATATAAAAACAAATCCTAAGTCCAACTATTAATCAAAGAGAACACAAAAAATAATCAAACGACTAATATGCACGCAAATAGGATAAAGTGCTTGAAAGGGGCCTCCCCCCCTAAAGAAGGTGTGTCTCACCCAAGAGGGACCTGAGACTCCTTGCTAAAGATCTGAGGTAACATAATCATTTATAAGAGCCCTCATGGCCTTAACAACATAGTCGGTCAGATCCCCCTAGATATGTAATCCTCCATAAAGGTTGTGTGTTTTTTGACCCTTATCTGATCCAGGGTACTTGCAAAATAACCCCTGCAAGTAACCTATGTGGTACCTAAGTCAAGAAACTAATAAAACACGGTATAATCGATGTGCACACGAACAGTTGTAATCTAGGTCCATCATATGGGGAGGGTAGCAAAGCCTGAAACCTTGAAATCACCACCTCTCATGGAGGTAAGGGCAGTAGCAAGATCCCCAAATACGGATGGATCCCTAGAAATATCTTCGACGCTAGGAAGGTATTAGGGGGATATCCCTTCAAACTAATTCATGTGACTTAATGTTTAACTACTGTGTAAGCAGAGTCTCATGACATTATTGATTATAGAATTGATTTCTCCACTCCCTTAGTCAGACACATATGTTGATTTAATAGCCTTGGAGAATTTTACTCACAAAACCCTATTCCAAGACACTAAACCCTAAGCTAGTTGGTGCAACCTAAAAAATAACATCATTACTAATCAATTGTAAATTATAGCATTAATTTTAATGGTCGTTCTTACTAAAAAAGTTGCAGTGGTGAAACTCATGATGTTATGACTCAGCAAGTAAAGTAAATATGAATACAATGCAAAGTCCTAACTTCAATTTTCATTGAATGACATGCTTCTTAAAACAATGCAATTTTCAATTTCAACTCTGCAATTATGAAATAAAAATGCAATCTTTATTTACATGCACTAAACTAATGACAAAGACTCAAAAGACCAAAATGCCAATCAATGGTAAATGCCTAATATTTTTGTATTTTTCAACATAAGAAAACTGAAAAATGCATGGACTGAACAACAACTTGATATATAAAGATTCTACTGTGTATAGAAAGAGACAACTCAAGTAGGATACTAAGGAGAAAAACACCTAGCCCAATGTACAAGGACAATCAAAATGAAAATATGATGAGAAATAATCCCCCCAAAAATTCAACCCAAGACAGGTTTCCTGTCATCCCACAAACACTTAATAGTCACTACAGAGACCCAAGAAAACTCATCAATCATCAAAACCTACCCAGCAACCACCAAACCCAAAAAACAAGGACAAAAGGTTGATGTACGTGATTGTTCAAGGAAACTGTTATGAGGGAAAAAATCTCTATGGCCAAGGGTAAACCACAACAGACAGGTATGACTGTAGAAATCAACTCAATCCCATTGTATGCTATATAAACTAATGTGCAAGATAAGAAAGAGGCCTACCTCAATCCAACATTCGATAATGTTCCACCATTGAGAACTTTGACCCAAAGATTTATAACTACAACAAGTTCTCAACAAACAAGAAGAGAAAGTACATAGTGATAATATAAAGGGGTTAACACATTAGATAACATAATCCATTAATAATCATTACAAACATGCCTATGGATAATAATCATATATTTGCACAATACCAATAGGACGAGAAAGGAGTATTTCTATGAATAATTAATTAGTAGAAGTGATAACATTACAGGCTTCTGTGTTGGCACAGTTTGAAACCAAGAAACCAAGTTCCTTCCAATTAGGCCTCCACCACTTCAATCCTCCACCAAATGCAAGTTCACAAGAGAGAGACAATGAGGTTCTATCAACAATAGGAAAAGAGCTTGGGGATTGAACATTGTTTTCAGACTTGAGGGACAAAGGGATGTAGACTCAATATGAAGTAATTTCTCCAGAGTAACTTTTCTCTCAAAGTTGAATGCTTTCTCCTCCTTTCCATAGCTCAGAATTGTTCTTTTATAGTCTTCAAAATGAAACTGAAGGGCCGATTCAGAATTTTTCCAGTATGTGGAAGGCCAAGGATCAGAGATCTTCTATAGTGACATGGAAACCCGACTACATTTTTGTATTTTCTGGAAAAAATCCCAATGTATGCAGGTTGTAGTGGAGCAGCCTGCGTATACTCATGTTGTATAGTATATAGGGCGCGTATATGTGGAAAAATATGTATTTTTAGCTATGGATTCATAAAAAATGGATGACAATTCTGCATAGGGAAATGGAAAAAGGCCCTCTATGCAAGATATCAATGGTGGGGAAAGTATTGCTATAATAGATGCCCCCTAATGTGTGAGGTCAGAGGAGTATCTACGATGTCTGAAATACATTATCAATAACCTAGGAGTGGAGTGGTAGAGAACCACCTGGACGAACTCGATTGCTCATTACATTTTGTATTGACTTTGCATACATGGCTTCCAAGAATACAATGCAGATCCATGTGGAAAATATACCAAATAAGTGTCTATGGCCATGAATAGGCAAATACAAATGCAGTTATATGCCAAATGTTGTCATAGTCACAAACAAGGCCCAGTGAAACCAATCTCAAAACCAATCTGAAGATATTTGTATACCATGGAGTATAATTTTGATCTCCCATGATCAATGAAGTCATATAGGTATTGGTTCGATGAAACAGAAGAAACAACTCAGGAAAGTTGCGGCTACATAGTGATGTATTCGAGTCTTCTACACTATCCACCAAGGGTGCAAGTCTACATCATGTGAATAAAGGAGTTGAGGTCAAACACAATGAGACATCATTTTATTACTGGTCATTGAGGTATATCGTTAACAAATGTGAGACAACCTACCAATAATGAAAGTAGGTATCAAGGAACTGAGTACATTCCTACAAGTGTGAATAAAGGAGTCAGTGTCAAACACTTGAGAAATCCATTGATCAGGAGACATTGATGTATTCCCATATATCAACGGTGAGAGAGATTTCCACTAATGAATGCAAGCCTCAAGGTACTCATAAAAATTTAGGTTCGATATCCAGAATAAATGAGTTGAAGTCGATGGAAAGAAACCTGCTAAAAGGAGAGCATTAAGGCATCTCTCATCAGTCAGCACGAGGAACAAAGCAGGAGCTTCATAATTTGGTGGAGATCGGACAAAGAACATTTTCACAAACCAACGACCCTGTGCATATTTCACGTGTACCAAATGAAAGTGGTATATGAAAAAGACCCTCTAAATAGCAGCCTATGATGAAAATTGATGACAAAGGCGAGGAAACCACCAATAAGTCTAATGGAATCCAAGACGCTGCACGAATCCCAAAGTGTGAATAGATGTCTTGCCGTCGAACACAAGGAAAACCATCCAGTCAATGACCAATGATGAAATGCTGATTGTTGGGTTCAAGGTGACCTAGAAATGATGAAAGTAGGGCTAGGGTGCATGATAAGACCATAGTATCATGTGATTCTGAGACAAATTGAGGGTATGGACGACATGCAAAGTCAAGATTTTTTAGGAGTGGCTGAAACAGGTCAATAGACTTCCTTTGAACAAGAGCATGAGACATATGGTAGACTCCGACAGCCTGGACCCAATGATGTAACTAGCATAAGAAGGAGGCATCGATAATGTTCTATATGGGGACTGGAAGAGTAACCAGTTGGTAGAGAAAACTCTGTAACGAGATCAACTTCCTAAGGCCATTCTAAACCCAAAATTATGATGACACGAGGACTCAATAATTTTGGTCTATGTTCAAAGGCTACACGACTGCTATCAATTATAATATAGTACTCCCTTCCCACCCGTCTTTTTTTGTGTTTTAATAACAAATGAATGATATGATACAGAGGAGGAAACGAGTGTCGCAAGTAAGCAAAACTAGTTTCAGTAGTGGAACGTACCTATGCTCAATGCAATGAAGTGCATGCGGGAGATGGAAACTCGGGGGGATGTTCCCTCCAGGGTATAGGGTGTCAAATTGCGATGGATATAGACAAGGCTCTGCTTGGTTAAGGATGCAAAAAATTCTTAGGCAACTGTTTATAATGCAAAGAGAGAACCGGCTAATGGCTCAATACTGCAAGTGAGGGCATGATATGCAATCACAACTTAAAGCCAAAAAATATAATTTTTTATGTCTTTTAGTATACTTGGTGTGAAAAAGGGGTAAACTTGTGCCAAATAGACGTATTTTCAAATCCAATGTACGAGTGTGAAAGAGACAAGTTCACTCAACGATCTTTTCTATTTTTGGTAACGAGTCAGAAAAGAGCTTAACTAAGACTCATGACCTTTCCAATCCAATTTAACGAGTATGAAAGGTACAAATCACTTGGTAATCTTTTCAGTTTTTATACGAGTCGAAAACGAGCTTCACTAAGACTCATTTATGGGAGTCTATGGGGAATAAGGCCGCATGTGCATGAGTGATAAATGAGGCTCGTCATAAAGTCACGTATCAAGTTATAATGGACTCCCGGTCCTAAGGAAAAACTCGGCATGGGCACCCAATGACAAAGGGGATCTAACTAGGGCACCCATGTTTGGTAAGTCTCTACCATTTATTAGCGACACAAATTATAATAGATGAACGGTTCTGTGTCAAAACAAATGGGTTTGTTCCTAAGGCGTAAAAAATGGTAGTCAAAGGATAATGAAAACATGCATGATGGAGTGGACACCTATCCTATATGCTAGGTTATGAAAATACTTTCCCGAGGTGGTGAACGACCAATCATGAAGTCGAAATTTTCTCGAAACTTGAGTCAAAACTACAAAATCCAGCTCAAAACCACTTTTGAATTAGTCCATTAGGTGAGAAAATAGCATGAAACTATATAAATTGGGTAAAAATAGCTTATAAATAGTAATACAATAAAACATTACTGTATCATTTTGATTTTTTCCCAAATAGTCAATTTGGACCATAATACCTCCAAGATTCAAATGACAATTATGGGAGCATCAGGGAGTGAAATCTCGAACTGTCTAGATCAGGTAACGCTTCATCTCATCCTCTTCAAATTCAGTGGATTACATTTTTTATTTAGGTTCCAATTTTTTAGTTTTTGAGGGAACAAAGTAGGATTTTAGGTATATGCGGGATGCCTTTGTTTAGGTCACATGTATGACAAGGTATATGCTCCTATGTGAACCATAGGGAGGGCATATTAATCCCTACACGTGACTGTGTGCAAAGAACGTCGCGTATAAGTACGCAAATGGACAAAAAGAGGGCTTCTAACTCAAAAATTGATTTGTTTTTTGCAGGATGGTCCTGGAATAGAGAAACCAAGAAAATGAGGAAAGAGATGCAGCTATGGATCGAGATACGGTGGCTCAAGGGGCTCTAAAAATATGTGTCTTGTATAAATTTTGGGCTCTCAAAGGAATAAGGGCCCAAATGAGGTTGTTGGAGATGTTGGTGGGTTACTGGGACCCTGATAGCGAAAGCTTTATCCTCAATGGAAAACCATTGAGGATCGAAGTAGAGGACAACTACTTCTTTACTGGTCTATCATTCCAAGGGGAGGTTGTAAACCTCAATTCACACGGAGTAGGGAGTGGGATGAAGATCGAGGATTATATCGATGCTCACTATGTAACAGGAACTCCCAAGGTGGGAAGCCAAATCTCCATCCAGAAAATAAGTAACCTCGGTTTGAAGATCATTGTTCTCGTGCTTACTAGGATCATAGGTTCGGCCTCGTTGCATCAAGCATTGAGAGCGCTTATGTTTTACACAATAGAGTGTGCTAGACTCACTATCTGTGACTGGTGTACCTCACTGCTAACCAATATGAAAGGTTAGTTGACAGAGTGAAACAACCGAGTGAGCGAAACTTTAGGTTTGCCTCTATTCTTTATAGCTTATTTTTTGAGCGGGTTCCAGGTCTAGGACCTAGAGTGGAGATCCTTCCTAGAGGACCACGTGATCTAGCCATGGCACGGTGGATCGAGGTTGTGAGACAACAGGGGGGAGGTAGGGTGTCAACACCCTACCACGATGATTTTTTCTTCTGGTGGCAGCGGAAAGTCATTTCTCTGGACCACTATCCCCATGCGAGGATTGATTTCAGAGGAGATCCATATATTCCCCTTAAACCAGGGGTCACCTACGGTGACATAGGTAAAAAAAAATTAAATATTTCATTTTTTTGTATTTTTGTATTTAAGGAACAAAAATATTTTTTTGATGGTGCTTTAATATTAATGAAACACTTGTGTAATCATAGACGTAGGTGCATGAAAACTAGAGGGATTCCTTCAACATAGATAGAGGAATTGGGGAGATGAGGCGGCGAGAGGAGAAGCAGAGAGAGTCTTACAAAATGTGCAGGGAAACCTGTCTCGTTTGACAGAGAGGATTCATATATTTCAGGTAGAGGATCTACCTGAAGCCATGCAGCGACAGGTGGTTGGTGTACCTAGAGGATGGATATGACTCTTTCGACGTCTCGGAAACGTCATGGTTTGTTACCATGACACACATCTGGTGCCACAGGCGTATATTTCATTGGATATGTATACCGGCTGTATATGTGTATTGAGGGTTTTAGCACCAATTTTGTAATATAAACACCATATTTTGAAATATATAAAAAGGGATCTTCAGCTTTACTTATATCTTACAATGTGTACATTGATTTAATTGTTTTCTTTTTTTTATTAATGTGACAAATTCCAATCTAAAACATAATTAGCATAGGCATTAGATACATGATTAGAATTCTTAGGAATGTGATAATATGTAATAAAATCAAACTGTCATTCTAAAAGACATACCTGTAGGACTCGACGGAGTAAAGTAGGATCACACACATGAACTTCTAAAGAGAGAATACCATGCGAGATAGGATCACGCAAAAGTTCTATGACGACGCTATATTCGGCCACATTATTCATGGATGGCCCTAGTAGGCATATGCCACCTGAAGACACCAGCAGACCCTCAGGTGAGTAAACCACCCAAGCGGTGAAAGCCAAGTTTCGTGTATGACGACTGGCTCCGTATGCGAATCCTAGGTAGACCAAAGACTCCGTTGACATCTGTCAACAGAGGGAAAACTTGATAAGCAAGCCAAAAACAAAAGAAAAGGGGAAAATAGATGTATATACACTAAATTTACATTAGTATACAAAGAGTTCCTCCCAAGCCTAGGGCTCAAGCGTAGTACCTTTTCAAGTAAATCCCATTTATGGGCTCGACCAATTTATTTCCTTCATAATCTTCTAACTCGTAGGATCCTTTTTCTAGAACACGTCACATGATGTAAGGACCGTGCCACATGGGTTTAAACTTGCCTACCCCTAGCGGTTCTTTGTATTGATCATATAAGAGGACTAAGTCACCCTCGGCATACAACTGGGGATAGAGAAACTTGTCATACTCAACCTTGACACGTTTCTTGTTTGCCTCGATAGTCGTAAAGGCATCCCGAGGCTACTCATCAAGACTCTCTAGGTGCACAAGGCGTCGCTCTAAATCTGAAGTGTCAGGTAGGAGCTCGAATTCCAACTTGAGAGAGGGTATTTCACATTCAAAAAGAAGGATCGAATCCACACCATGCACTAACTGAAAAAGGGGTAAAAATTGTGACAGTCTTCACCAAGGTTTGGTATGCCCAAAGCGAGGGATATAGCATGATGTGCCAATTGGAATTACTCCGATTGATAGTTTTTTTCAAAATGGTCTTGAGAGACTTGTTGATGACCTCTACTTGCCCATTTTCCTAGGGGTAATAAGGAGATGAATGACCATGTCTAAACCCTATCTTAGATGCTAGTTCTACCATCATTTCATTCTGAAAGTGACTGCCATGATCAGTGACAATCTCACTTAGGATACCGAACCGAACGATAATTTGGTTGAGCACGAAGAATGTTGCAGTCTTCCCATTGGATTTTATGGTAGGCATGGCCTTGAACCACTTATTAAAGTAGTCGATGGCCACGATAATATGTTGATGCCCCCCAGCCGAAGTTGGGTTGTAATCGATGAAATCTAACCCCCACATGGTGAAGGGACCAACGATAATGACTGGGTGAAGAGGGTTTGGGTGCGAGTGCATTTTTCGAGTGAAACACCTGGCAAGGGTGACACTTATTAACCACTTTGATACAATATTTAAAGATAGTAGGTCAAAAATAACCAGCTTGCAGGTTTTTTGGGGTTTTTGCAAGCCCGGATAGGTGACCACCACAAGCCCCTTTGTGGCAATCATTTATGACTAACTCGACTTCCTCGTGAGTTAAGAAATGACACAAGATATTATATATTCCTCGATGATACAAAGTGTTACCGAAGATGGTATACTTTTTGTCGTGGTATCTAATAGGTGGTCGATCATCTCGTGAGAGATGTTGAGCGAACTTCAAGGTTTGAAGATATAAAATAATTTCTCCATACCAGGCATCGGACGACGAGAAAAGGAAAATGTGTTCATCTGCAAATGGATCAACATGGATAACATCCTCATCTAATTGTGGAAAATTAGATATTAAATCTGCAAAAACTAGCGATTTCTTGGACTTGGCTGAAGCAAAGTCGAGATCAAACTCTTGTAAGATGACAATCCATTTATTATATTTCCCCCCTATGATACACCTGGTAAGGATGTATTGAAACGGATTGACATCAACAACCACAATATTCTTACAAAGCAATATATAGTTACGTAAAATTTGAACTACATGAACGACAGCCAAAGATAGCTTTTCAACGTGAGAGTAATTAAGCTCAGGATGGACTAAATTTTGACTAATATAGTATAAGACGTGCTCATGGAGATCATCACCCTCCTGAGCTAGAACCATACCAATCGTCTCTTCAAACGTGGCAATAGACAACAAGTAATCTCTAATGTAATCAATGGATATCAGTAGAGGGGTCGATACCAAGGTTTTCTTTAAAAAATAAAAAGACTCTTGGGCTCACTCATCCTAGATAAAAGGGTTGTATTTCTTTAAAAAGTGCATGAAACCCTTAGTGATATTGGCATAATTCACTATAAACTGATGTAGAAAGTTAGCTTTCCCCTGTAAACCTTGAAGTTGTCTAATCGTGCGTGGGGGAGGCAATTGAAGTATTGCCTCAACCTTAAGTGTATCTACCATGATCCCAGTCTCGAAAACTAAAAACCCTAAAAGATTACTAGAATTAACGCAAAATATGCATTTGTGAGGGTTTAACTGGATTCTATAGTAACGACATCTTTCAAAAACAAGCCAAAGGTGTGTAACATGATTCAATCTCTTGCAAGAATGAGCAACGAGATCATCAAGGTAGGCTTCAACTATGTGCTTGAGATCGTGAAAAGAGAAAGTCATGGCACTTTGGAAGGTTTATCTGACGTTTTTAAGGCCGAAAGGAATTTTCCGGTATGAAAGAGTAACCCAAGAACATATAAATTCCATCTTGTGTTGGTCCTCAGGTTTGATCTGGATTTGGTTATACATTGAAAATATGTCCATAAAATAAAATATCTCACTTCCCACACACTCATCGAGAATCTGATCAATGAAAGGCATGGGGAATTTTTCTTTAGTACAAGCCTTGTTCAGGTCGTGAAAGTCCATACACACGCATATGGTTCCTTGATTTTTATTCACAGGAATAGGGTTGGATACCCATTAAGTCAAGCGAACTGGGTATATGAAGCCAATGTTAAGTAGCTTCTCCACCTCTTCCTTAATAGGAGGGGCCTTCTTGGGATTTACAACTCTAAGACGTTGTCGAACAAGTTTAGAATATAGGTAAGTTCTAATCTCATGTTTGACAATACGAGGGTTGATCCCTGACATCTCTTCATATGACCAATAAAATACATCTCGAAATTATTTGAAGAGTTCGGTGTAGATCAAAATTTCTTCTGGCGAACAATCCACACCTATATTCACATTCTCAATCTTTCCAGGGGTAATATTGATCGAGACGGTAGGAGAAATACTCGCCATATTTCCTTCGGCATAAATTTCATGCATATCAAGTGGAAATACAACATGACTGACTATATCACTGTAATGATCCCAAGCCAAAATTTTCGCTTGGTATCACTAACTACTACTGATTTATTGTTATGCAGGTGTTTATGGAGTTATTAAATGCATACAAGATTCATCCAACACATGAAGATCATAACACAATCAAGATATGGAAGCACAAACAAGATCTGACCTTTTTATTATGCAAAATCAATACAATAGATGGTCGATCTGGCATAAACCTCAGATGGTTGTACAATCAGTAGATATGAGCTGCTACAAAATGCTCTGCTGATACAAAATAAGCCTCCAAAGGCTAAAGAAGTGATGAAGACCAATACCTAGCATATCTGGGTGTCAAACCCTCTAGTTGAAGTGTGCCACGCTCCAAATGAAGACTGAAACCCTCAAGAATTTCAGCCCTGATGACAAGATGCTCCAAATGAGCTCAAACTTGGCCCAATGATAGATCAGGGCAGTGGGAACCTCCTCCAGAAGTTTCAGGCCTAACGTCCAAGTCTAACCCCTCTAACTGATGGCTCTCCTAAGGGAGTTGCGCCCTCATGAATAGATGAAACCCAAATGCAACTCGTCCTTGTAGAAATATGACTCCAAATGGCTTGAAACTCTTCCAGAATGTAGATTGGGATAAGAGAATATCGTGGAAGAAGTTTCAGGACCAAATCACAAACAAATCTCCATAGATTTGAGTTTTTCTGAATCACGGGACGTCCCCTATGGTTCCAACACGTCCCAATCTACAGATAATGATTTGAGGATGATAAATCTCCAGAAAAGTTGTCAAATTGAAGACCATGCCCTTGCAAACAAAACCCAAGTGTCGAAATGGACCCCGACCCTCTGGATAAGCTAGATCGAACCTCCCTCTAGATAATAGTGCGCCCTTGCTGGAATCACAAGAACAGTACAGCCTGCTACCTTCTGAAGCACTGGATGGAGATGAACTGAGACTAGAATGGTGTGGAGGAATCTTTCATCCCCGAGACCAAGCTGGGGAACAAGGTGAGTGGATATTTCACCAATGAGTTGCTCACAAGGGTTTGTATAGTAAAAACCCCAAATTGAATGCTCAAGAGCAATAGCAAATTCTAATCCAAAACCAGAATCCTAATAGGTGTGCCCCAGCCTCTTACTTATACCTTTTCCTTCTAATTCTCTGTTGAGTTAAGTTAACTCCAGGGTTAATCTTCTATTCTTCTGTTGAGTTATCTTTTACCTTTAATCTTCTTTTCCTTTCTTAAGTCAACTTAAAAATATGACTTTAGCTTCATTGACCTCACCCTTCAGTGTAAGACTATGACCTAGTGGGGGTACCTAGGCCATTGAGTCTCCTCATCACCTCTCTAAGAGGTGGGGGACATTACAGTCTCCCCTGCTTGAAATTGCTTGTCCTCAAGCAATTCCAAACCTGCTTCCCTTATCATGTGTTCCTGCTCCCAAGTGGCATCCTCAATGGGTAAATCCTTCCACCTGATTAGGTACTCCTTGATGCTTCGGTTTCTGAGCTTCTTCTCTTAGACTTCTAGCACCTCCTCCAGAATCAAAACAAGTTGTCCCTCCTCATCCATGGGGGGTAATACTTCAATAGGCTTGATGTGTTGACCGAGGGATTTCTTAAGGCATGAGACATGAAAAACATTGTGAATTCTGCTACCCTGTGGAAGCTCCAGCAAATAAGCTACGACCCCTATCCTCCTTCTAACTCTGTAGGGTCCAAAGAAACGTGGATGCAGTTTCTCCGCTCCGCTTCTTTTAATAGAAGCCTGCATGTATGGTTGTAACCTCAAGTAGACTAAATCGCCAACCTCAAAAGTCCAATCAACTCTGTGCTTGTCTGCTTGGACCTTCTACTGGTTTTGTGCCCTCTGTAGATGATCCTTCAATTCCCTGATAATGTCTTGGCTCTGTTGTATCCAATCCTGTAATATCAGTTCCTTGCTGTCCTGTTGGCAGCCATTTTGCAATTTTATTCTTTCCTTACAAGCTGCCTACACAAGGGTTTTGAACCCTCAATACTCGTCGCAATTATTTAAAACAAAATGACACTATTATCTTGCACATTCACACACCTGTCTTTCGTTTTCATTTTCACGACTGCAAGCGTGAAAACCTTGAGTCGGAAGTCATGTCGATGGCATTAAAATCATCTTTTGAATTGTTATGAATCCTTTGGTTCATATGGTCATAATTATTTTACCTCCAACTCACTACTAATCATACATTTATCAAAACACAAAGACTTTACTCACTTTGCATTTGACTTTTGTTAATATGATTTCATTTTATAAGTTCGTGATGCAATGATATTCTGGTGTTTTTGATTGGATCCTTGATATAATGATGATATGATATTCTGTTGTCTTTGATCAAATTCCTTGGTGCAATGGTGTCATGAGAGCGCATTAACATTGTGATTAAATCCTTGGTGCAATGTTCGATATAGTCGTTTCTTTCATATCATACAAATTCTATTGTTGATTTGAACATTCGGATCAAGTTTTGGCTATGCGATTATGTGATAATCCATTTGATATTTTGTTTACAATGCTTTGATTATGATTTGAATGAATCTATTACCAAGGCGTCGTCGGTTGTACATGCCAATATGAATGTTTTGCATGGTTTCAATCCACTCCACCACCCTCGCACACCTAAGAATTAACATCTACCTTGCACCTCGGGCTACCTTTGTTTGTTTTGGGAAAACCTGCAGGAAGTTAGTCCTGTGCCTACCCTGTCAAACCCCCTCACCGTTTACCCTATTGACTGTGTGCTCTCTCCTATGGCCCCTGTAGTGCGCATAGAACCTAATGGCATCCAAACGCTGTTGTTATTTGATAACTCTTGTGAGTAATTGGAGAGTAATGGATGGTTAGTTTTCATTCAAAAATTTGAGGTTTTGAACCTCGTAGTCGCTCAGCAGTTTTCCCTCACATTCGATGGATGTAGGGCCAAAGTTTGAGACATCCAACTCGAATTGAATGATCCTAATGCCTCCTTCCTTCTCCTATTGTGTCATTATTGTAAATCCTTCAATCCTATCCCAAGTTGTTCTTAAGGGGGGATGTTAGGATATTTAGACACTTAGGAGTTAGTTAAGA
>JZKD02S1880754.1:395404-416778 GCA_000966675.3 Picea glauca | reverse complement strand
CGTAGGGGTTTTACCACGTGAAAACATCGGTGTGTTGATCTTTGATCTGGTTATGTGAGTGGTTACTGAAGGTGTTCGTCCTCTGTTGGAATACCTGTGTTGTCGAACAGAATTCCTCAGCTCAGCCACAGGTTTTCCAGCCAAGGGGAAGAAATAGTTTAAGAATTCCAAGGTGGATGAAGTGCCATGGCCGCTCCTGTTTACCTCGAGGAAAATTATCAGTTGTGACAAAGGTATGTCGGTCATAGCCATTAAGTCTCAATGGCATGATTTATTGGCCATTGTTAAGCAATTCGTAACTTGCAAAGGTAGATATGGTTTAGTGTTTCTTTACCATCTCTGGCTTCTTATGAATTTCATAGATTTCCCTTTGAATATGCCTCACTACCTCCTACGCAGTCTGTATAAAATGGCTAAACGATTTAAGAGGGAGAAGGCTAACTCTAGCCTCTTCCATCACTGTTTGATTAAAATCATTATTGTTCATCATTTGAGGTTGAGTGGTGATTGTTGGGAAGTTTTCTTATCAAGGAATGGCTTTTCCACATCTGAATGTGGTCAAGTGGACAATACTGTGGTCACTGAAACCCTTGTCAGGCATGCCGTGCCACCTCCTACCCGCTGTCGAACCCTAGACCTACCCCAACGTTGACCTACCTGACACCCTGCCTGACCCATGCTCGAAAGACAAGGCTAAGACTATTAAGAGGCCTGGAAGAAAAAATGGCAAAGGTAAGAAGGATGTCAATAGAAAAGGTAAGAAGGATGCATGTTGGGTATCTAGGTGTGCTCGTAATAAGACAAAACAAAACACAGACCAGAAGCCTATTGTTTTGAGTGAATATTTCGATTCTGAGATTGAGCGATTTCTGACTGAGGAGTACCCATACTCTTATGGCCTCTGTTCTGTCGAACCCTATTACTACATATCCAACCTCCCGCCGTGCCTAAAAGGTGACCCTAACTTACCCAGGATCAAGTTTAGCAGTGGAACCCCTGGTAATTTAAAAGATTCCTCACCTGTAGTGACTCGGCCCGATCAACCATAGTGCACTGAATGCAACTCTTGGCTCGAACAATACTATACAGATGTCCCTCTATTACAATCCCGAATCAAGTCCTTGGAGGACCGGGTGACTGTGTTGTCTAAGGAAAATGATAGAATGCAAGCTAACGATAAGAGGGAAAATACCAAAGGCTCTATCGTGTTCAAAAATGTTGAGGCAGCCACTGCCATCGTTAATTCGAAGTTAGCCTGACCGAATCGTATCCCTACAGCCAAGGTATGATATATCAATAATGATTTTAGAATGATTTGGTTTTCTTTGAATTAGTAATAAAGGATTTGTGTGATATATCGCATACATTTCTGTTACCATTGGATTAATTTAATACGATTTTGTTTGTAAATATGACCAGCTACACAATCGTGAGATTCTGTAGCTAGTCATAAAATTTGAATTTTTGTTGATTTTACAATTAAACACTATCTAAAATTGTTTATTTTGTGTCCATCTACAGGTACACACAAATTTCAATGGGAATTGGATCGATTATGGCGGTTTTAGAACATGCTTTTGTTACACAGTTTTGGGATTAGGTTGTTAGTCTTAGATAGGAATAGCAATTTGGGAGATTTTTCCCATATTTTGTGCAAACAGTTTTGATGATTTCCACAGGGAATGTTTCACCCTGTGGCCTTTATATACTTATTATTTTTTGTAAACAAACCATCACTATTGGGAGAACAGAGGCTATGGACTGATGATTATACAGACTCGAATAGAAGTGGATTTGTTGTACGGCTTTAGCTTCAATTTATCTTACTTTTGTTCAAGTTTCTGTGCATTTTAATTTGTAATCAAATTATTGACTACTTTAGATATCAAGATTTGTTATAGGTTAATGCGATATGAATTAAGCTTTGTCCATATTTGATGTATCTCATTTTACTTACAACAATTACCCTGTTTTAAATTAATCAATAGAAGGTTTATCTTCTTTGTTAAATGAACAGTTATGTACAAATCTTCGCACTAGGATTTATCTAAATGTGATGATCTGTAAACTATAAAATTGTTGTTTCTATATCTCTTGTTTGTTCTATCATTCATATTCAAGAGCATCGCTGCTTCCTGTTTACCAGAAGATTTTTGCAAAAAGATGGTGCGGGTTTCCCCCATCAAACAACTAAACTGAGTACTGTGCATAGGACAAATAGGAAACGCTACTTCAGGTTAGTTTGTTATTTGCAATTTAATAGTTAATTAATTTGAGAATTCTCTGTAGTTTAGATAGAAATATAGTACAGATTATTATCTTCTTTACTTAGTTAGATAGTTGTTGTTTCATGCCTTTTTCATGAAAGTTATAAAAATCCAAAAATAATAGCTTCGTTGTCATAAGACAATTTACAAATGATTTTGCAAATTTCAATCAAAATTTGTATTCTGTAAATACTGTACATATATAATTGAAATTTATTTGTATTGATAACTGAACATTTAATAAGTAGAATTATTGTTAGTCAGTAAACTGTATATATATTTTAGATTTGTATATAGTTGCAGTAGTTGTTTTTCACTTAGATTAGTTTCTTTAGCTTAGTTTTTCTTTCACTTTCCTAGGACTTAGATCGGCCAACGGAGCCGCTAAACCCGTCGGAGTGGATTAATCCAAACAACTTGGGTTATTTAGACAACCCCGGACCAGATCCACCCCTCCAGTTGATGAGCGGTCAATTTCGCCCGTCAACAAATGGCACTAGAAGGAGGGTCGACTGACAAGCTGGCCTTGTAGGAGCCTTTATTTTAAATGTATTCAATTTCCCCCATGGCTCCCCAAATCACTGTGTTGGAACATGATTTCAACTTCTCATTACCCAATGTTCCCAACGAGACAGTCTCTCACTTGTCCAAACTCACCTTTGATGGTGGAGGCAATATATCTTCTAAAGACCACCTTAACAAGTTTTGGTGCAAATGCATCAAACATGACATCTCAGATTTAAGAGTTTTATGCAGACTGTTCGCTTTTACTTTTAGAGGCTGGATTAAACATTGGTTTGAATCATTTCCAATATGTCACATTTTTTATTGGTTTCAATTTGTAGATGAGTTTCTAGATGCTTTTTAAATTTATGATTTCGGTCAATTATGTGGAGAATTTCATACTTCGCTAATCAACGATGATTCATCTTCAGAAGACTTTTTGACAAGAGTCTATCATATCCTCTGTAAATTTAATCTCGATGACATGTCATTTGCATTAATTCTCTTCTGTGATGATTGCATCCCTTCCATCCAGTCATATTCAAGCACGAACAGAGAACTAATTGAAAATCCTATCACTCAACCGCAAGAACAATTCTCTTCACAAGAAGAGAAGAATCCTTCCGACAATGTTGAACAAGCTAGGGAAGAAGAATTTATTGACCAGGTTCTTAATGACAACCAAATTAGTTTTTCCTCTGAATCATTGAATTTTCAGTCTACGACCAGTATCGAAGAAGATTCGTTTCTGGCTCAAGATGGATAACCTCATTCTTGTAACTCATGCTCTAATCAACATTTAAAATCAGTCATTGAAGAACACTTAAGTGACGAAAATCGTCTTGAATGTTCTAGTACCCCTATGAAACTGATTAGAGAAAAAGATATGCAACTAGAAGAAGAAACCTTAAACCTTGATCCTCAAAATGCACTTTGTTCACAGGAAAGACTAGATGCTTGTCACATAAATTTTGAATTATCTATCGCACAAAAGGAAAATCCAGATGATCATATCATGTTGAGGTATTCGTCACCAAAACAGAGTAAGGGTTTTAAAGAAGGCGAAGAGGAATCTCTTGAGAATACCATTGTTAATTCAAGAGATTCTTTTCATGTGCTTATTTCTGATTCCTTTTATTTTTTATATCCTGATCTATTCCTAGACTCTGTTGGACTTGACATCTTACCTACAACATCCTACTCTCTTCGACCACAATCATATCCTTTCGATATGCTAAATTTTGGTGAAATTAATTCCGAGCATAACATTGATAAAACTGGATTTGACGCTTGTTCACTTTCATCACTCACATGGGAAAAGGACATGTTGCGAGATGATTTTACACAGTTTATTGTTGAAAAGGACAATGCATTATATTTTAAGGAGATCAAACGTTCTAAATTTCATATTTGTTCTTTGCTTAGCTCGAATCTTAATGTTTATACTTCACATTTTGAAATGATCAATCTCATCGAAGGAAACATTCAAACTAATGATCCAATTGATTGCACAAATCCTCCTATGATGAGTTTCCCATTGATATATTCGTTTCATCAAAGTCATGGTTTGCATCCCCATTTTCATGACAGGATCTTAGGATGGTTTGAATATTCATATATAATTTTTTTTTATAATAAAGACAAAGTCGAGCTTGATTTCTTTTTACCTAAGTATCTTGGAAGTAGGCGTGACATATTTCTTTTAGATCTTTCATGTGAAGAAATTAATTAACACTTGGAGAACTGTCAGGAGGATGGGGCATTTCAGCCTTGGATGGTCGTTATTCCATTTCCTCGTAATCCTGACAAGTTTTTCAAACCTACTTACACTCACCCATGCCATTATGACCCTTATCACGACAAGATTGCGCAATGGCTGGAGGATTCATACAACAAGAATATCCAAGGAAATGGTAAGATCATGCTTACTTTGTTTTTAGATGATGATTTTGAAGGTAAGTGTGATATGTTTCTGTCATTTTTTGATATGTTACCATTCTTATTAGTAATGCTTGATCTTGTTTCCATTGCAGGATTAGAGTTACTTCGATGGCTACATTGGAAACATGACTTCACGTAGTATTCTGATTTGTTTAATAGTTAGGGTAGGTTTAGGAATAGATTTTCTTTCAGTTTTATTTCTCACTATTTCTCTTTGTAATAATGCAGTCATGAACACAAGTGGGTGCACCATGAGAACCATAATACGACTGTTATCAGGGAAGTCCTCTTGATCTTTTTCTCTTTGCTTTTAGTTGAACATTTATTTTCAAAAACGCAGTATAGTCATGAAAATATTGAATGGAAAGTAAAGAGATCAATAAATCTGAATCAACCCTGACCCAAGTAGGAGTGCATTCCCATCAAACAAGATTTTTCTACTTTCTTTCAGTCTCCCAAGGGATTTGTTGCATGAGGTTTTCAGATGAACCTTCTGTACATATTTTTTTTGTTTGGATTTCTTTGCTTTCAAATCTTTCTTCTCTGGTGTGTTTCGTTTCCTATTACGCTTATCAGTTTTTGATTTTGGAAATACACATACCTACATTATGAACTATTCAGACAAAGAAAACGGAAAATTCTTTCTCTGAAATGACTGCTGAAAAGTTTTCTAAACATCAATTATAATATACTTTTCAAATTTACAGCCATGTTGAGGAAAGACTGTTGTTTGAAAGATGTTTATTGATTTCAATCTGTAAGTGAAGCTTGTCTCGATCATTCATTATCTTCTTACGCTGTCCCTGTTCCTTAAGGGAATAAATCAGAATATGTCTCCCTGCTTTCGAAGGTCGGTTTTGTAGACAAACCATCTCTGAATCTTAATGAAGGACAGTTTTTAAAAAAAAATAAAAAATTCTTTCAAGGTCTATAAAAATATGTCTAAAATATCATAATTTTCAACGTCACCCCGCTCAATTATATATCTTTAAAAACTAAAAAAATCAGTAAGGCGCTGTGTGAAGTGCTTGTAAACCCGTCGGGATACTGAAAAGGTCTTCTTGCAGTGGGTAAATGCATGCATGACGCCAAGACAACTTCTCTGGGGTATTGAATAGGCCCGCTGGCAGTGAAGCAATGTCGAGTATATGAAAATTTGCAAATATGAAATCTCTTGACCTTAAAATGTCCTTTATTCTGATCTGGAACTTCTTCGCAGGATACGGATATCAAAGTGGGTTAAATGGAAACCCTGTCGAGGCTATGGACGTCTACTGGCAGCAGTGGCTCTATCAACAGTATTGGAGATTTTATCTTTAATATCATGACTTGCTCGTCTTAAGACTGTTATCATTTTTCATCTTTTAAGAACAACTGTAATTTTTTATGACTAATGATGATGTTTAAACAGTTTTCTGGTTGTTTTTGAGTTATAATTATTCTAATTATTCTAATCTAGATTTGTTCTTTTGGCAGAGATAATTGCTTTTACCAGTGTGTCTCCATTGTTGGCAGCCATTTTACAATTTTATTCTTTCCTTACAAGCTGCCTACACAAGGGTTTTGAACCCTCAATACTCGTCGCAATTCTTTAAAACAAAACAACACTATTATCTTGCACATTCTCACACCTGTATTTCATTTTCATTTTAACGAATGAAAGCGTGAAAACCTTGTGTCAGAAGTCATGTCGATGGCATTAAAATCATCTTTTGAATTGTTATGAATCATTTGGTTCATATGGTCATAATTCTTTTACCTCCAACTCACTACTGATCATACATTTATCAAAACACCAAGCCTTTACTCACTTTGCATTTGACTTTTGTTAATATGATTTCATTTTATAAGTTCATGATGCAATGATATTCTGGTGTTTTTGATTGGATCCTTGATACAATGATGATATGATATTCTGTTGTCTTTGATCAAATTCCTTGGTGCAATGGTTTCATGAGAACGCATTAACATTGTGATTAAATCCTTGGTGCAATGTTCGATATAGTGGTTTATTTCATATCATACAAATGTTGTTGTTGATTTGAACATTTAGATCAATTTTTGGCTATGCGATTATGTGATAATCCATTTGATATTTGGTTTACAATGCTTTGATTATGATTTGAATAAATCTATTACCAAGGCACTGTCGGTTGTACATGCCAACATGAATTTTTTGCATGGTTTCAATCCACTCCACCACCCTCGCACGCCTAAGAATTAATGTTTTCCTTTCACCTCGGGCTACCTCTGTTTGTTTTGGGAAAACCTACGGGAAGTTAGTCCTATGCTTACCCTGTCAAACCCCCTCACTCTTTACCCTATTGACTGTGTGCTCTCTCCTATGGCCCCTGTAGTGCGCATAGAACCCAATGGCATCCAAATGCTATTGTTATTTGATAATGCTCGTGAGGACTTGGAGAGTAATGGCTGGTTAGTTTTCATTCAAAAATTCGAGGGTTTCAACCTCACAGTCGCCCAGCAGGTTTCCCTCACATTCGATGGATGTAATGCCAAATTTGGAGACATCCAACTCGAATTGAACGAAGAATTCCTCAGCTCAGCCATAGGTTTGCCAGCCAAGGGGCATGAATGGTTTAATAATTCCAAGGTGGATGAAGTGCCATGGATGCTCCTGTTTTCCTCGAGGAAAATTATCATTTGTGACAAAGGTATGCCAATCACAGCCCTTAAGTCTCGATGGCATGATTTATTGGCCATTGTTAAGAAATTCGTAACTTGCGAAGGTAGATATGGTTTAGTGTTTCTTTACCATATCCAACAACTTATGAATTTCATAGATTTCCCTTTGAATATGCCTCACTACCTCCTACGCAATCTGTATAAAATGGCTAAACGATTTAAGAGGGAGAAGGATGACTCCAGCCTCTTCCATCACTGTTTGATTAAAATCGTTATTGTTCATCATTTGAGGTTGAGTGGTGACTATTGGGAAGTTTTCTTATTAAGGAATGGCTTTGCCACTCCTGAATGTGGTCATGTGGACAAGAATGTGGTCACCAAAACCCTTGTCGGGCCTGTCGTGCCACCTCCTACCCTTCTACCTGTTGTCGAACCCTCAACCTACACCAATGCTAACCTACCCGACACCCTGCCTGACCCATGCTCGAAAGACAATGCTAAGACTGTTAAGAGGCCTACAAGAAAAAAGGGCAAAGGTAAGATTGATGTCAATAGAAAAGTTAAGAAGGTTGCACGCTGGGTATCTAGGTGTGCTCGTAATAATCCTAAACAAAACACAGACCAGAAGCCTATTGTTTTGAGTGAAGATTCGGATTCTGAGATTGAGCGATTTCTGACCGAGGAGTACCCATACTCTCACAACCTCTATTCTGTCGAACCCTATGACTACATATCCAACCTCCCGTCGTGCCTAAAAGCTGACCCTAACTTCCCCGGGATCAAGTTTAACAGTGGAACCCCTAGTAATTTAAAATATTCCTCACCTGTAGTGACTTGGCCCGATCAACTACAGTGCACTGAATGAAACTCTTGGCTCGAACGATACTATACATATGTCCCTATGTTGCAATCCCGAATCAAGTCCTTGGAGGACCAGGTGATTGTGTTGTCTAAGGAAAATGATAGACTGCAAGATAACGATAAGAGGCAAAAGACCACATGCTCTATCGTGTTAAAAAATGTTGAGGCAGCCACTGCCATCGTTAATTCGAAGTTAGCCTGACCGAATCGTATCCCTACAACCAAGGTATGATATTTCAACAATGATTTTAGAATGATTTGGTTTTCTTTGAATTAGTAATAAAGGATTTGTGTGATATATCGCATACATTTCTGTTACCATTGGATTAATTTAATACGATTTTCTTTGTAAATATGACCAGCTACAGAATCGTGAGATTCTGTAGCTCGTCATAAAATTTGAATTTTTGTTGATTTTACAATTAAACACTATCTAAAATTGTTTATTTTTTGTCCATCTACAGGTACACATGAATTTCAATGGGAATTGGATCGATTATGACAGTTTTAGAACATGCTTTTGTTACATAGTTTTGGGATTAGGTTGTTAGTCTTAGATAGGAATAACAATTTGGGAGATTGTTCCCATATTTTGTGCAAACAATTTTGATGATTTCCACAGGGAATGTTTCACCCTGTGGCCTTTATATACTTATTATTTTTAGTAAACAAACCATCACTGTTGGGAGAACAAAGACTATGGACTGATGATTATACAGACTCAAATAGAAGTGGATTTGTTGTACGGATTTAGCTTCAATTTATCTTACTTTTGTTCAAGTTTATGTGCATTTTAATTTGTAATCAAATTATTGACTACTTTAGATATCAAGATTTGTTACAGGTTAATGCGATATGAATTAAGCTTTGTCCTTATTTGATGTATCTCATTTTACTTACAGCAATTACCCTATTTTAATTTAATCAAGAGAAGGTTTATCTTCTTTGTTAAATGAACAATTATGTACAAATATTCGCACTAGGATTTATCTAAATGTGATGATCTATAAAATATAAAATTGTTGTTGCTATATCTCTTGTTTGTTATGTCATTCGTATTCAAGAGCGTCGCTGCTTCCTGTTTACGAGAAGCTTTTTGCAAAATCTGGTGCAGGTTTCCCCCATCAAACAACTAAACTGAGTACTATGCACATGACAAATAGGAAACGCTACTTCAGGTCAGTTTGTTATTTGCAATTTAATAGTTAATTAATTTGAGAATTCTCTGTAGTTTAGATAGAAATATAGTACAGATTATTATCTTCTTTACTTAGTTAGATAGATGTTGTTTCATGTCTTTTTCATAAAAGTTATAAAAGTCCAAAAATAATAGCTTCGCTGTCATAAGACAATTTACAAATGATTTTGCAAATTTCGATCAAAATTTGTATTCTGTAAATGCTGTACATATATAATTGAAATTTATTTGTATTGATAACTGAACATTTAATAAGTAGAATTATTCTTAGTCAGTAAATTGTATATATATTTTAGATTTGTATATAGTTGCAGGAGTTGTTTTTCACTTAGATTAGTTTCTTTAGCTTAGTTTTTCTTTCACTTTCCTAGGACTTAGATCGTCCAATGGAGCCGCTAAACCCATCATAGTGGATTAATCCAAACGGCTTGGGTTATTTAGACAACCCATGACCGAATCCACCCCTCCAGTTGACGAGCAGTCAATTTCACCCATCAACATGTCCCCAAATGCAATCTCTACAAATGACAAGGCATCATAGCTATACAAAGCTCTGAATGGAGACATGCCAATAGACATATGTTGGGTGGTATTGTAGCAATATTCTCCCAAATGTAACCATCTGACCTATGCATTTTGTTGACCTGCCACATAGATTCTGAGATAGCCTTCCACCCACTTGTTGACTATCTTTGTCTGTCCATATTTTTGCGGGTGATAGTCGGTGCTAGGGGTCAAGGCCGTACCAACCAACTGGAATAATTCCTGCCAGAAAGTACTCATAAAACTACTATCTCTGTCACTGACAATGGTCTTGGGGAGGCCGTGCAACCTGAAAATCTCCCTGAAGAACAGTTGGGCCACCTGTGCTGCAGTGAAGTCAGTAGGTATGGAAAATAAGTGTGCAAACTTCGTTAACCTATCTACTACTACAAATATACAGTCCTTTCCTTGCATCTTTGGTAGCTCGGTGATAAAATCCATAGATATGATTTCCCATTTGTGGTCCGGAATGGGCAAGGGTTGCAACAGTCCTGCTGAGTATGTGTGCTCGTCCTTGCTTTCCTGACATGTCACACACTCTTTGACATGCCTAATCACATCCTCCTTCATCCCTTTCCAAGAAAATCTTTCTCTCACCTGCCTATACGTCTTGCTGATTCCCTGATGTCCCGCCATTGGTGAGTCATGGAATGCCTACAATACCTTTGCCTTGAAGGCTGACCCAGAAACCAAGAATATTTGGTACTTGTAGTAGATGAGGTTATTAATAACCTTGAAATATTCCTCTTGTACCTACCCGTCCAGTAGTTGGCACGGAAAATGGTCTTCTGCATATTCCATCACTAGTTGGTCTTTCCAATCAACTGTTATCCCTGTTATGGCAAGGATGGATGGTCTTTTGGATAAGGCATCCACCATCAAATTATTCTTTCCTTTGACAAACTCAATGTCGAAGTCATAGGCCTGTATTCTTCTTACACATTTTTTTTGCCTCTCATTCAAGTCCTTCTGTTCCAATAAGTATTTGAGACTGTTATGATCTGACTTGACAACAAACCGAGCACCTACCAGGTATTTCCAGAATTTGGCTAATGCATGCATGATATCCAACATTTCTTTATCATAAATGTTGTAGAGTAGCTCAGGACCCCAAAGTTTCCAGCTCTCGTAGGCAAGAGGGTGCCACTTCTACATCAGTACGGCCCTTATTCCTTCCCCGGATGCATCACATTCCAAGGTAAATGGAAGACTAAAGTCTGGAAGGGCTAAGACTGGGCATGTACTCATCACCTTCTTCATCTTGTCCATCATTTTTTGAGCCTCCTCATCCCACTTGAATGCTCCCTTCTTAGTCAAATCGGTCAAGGGTGCACATAACTGAGAGAACCCCTTGACAAACTTCCTGTAATATGAGCACATTCCCAGAAATTCTCTCAATTTTGTGAGTGTCTTAGGAGTGGGCCATTCCATGATGGCTTCAATTTTATCTTGATGTACTTGTACCCCTTTTGCTTCGATAATGTGTCCTAGATAGAGGACCTCTGTCATTCCAAACTCACATTTGGAATCCTTAGCATATAGTGACTGTTCCTCCATAATTGACAAAATATGGTCCAAATGCCTAAGATGTTCCTCCCATGTCTGGCTATAAATAAGCAAGTCATCAAAGAATACTAACAGGTGCTTCCTTAGCTGCTTGTTGAATACATGGTTCATACATGACTAGAATGTAGTAGGGGCATTGGTTAACCCAAAGGGCATCACCAGAAACTCATAATGACCGTAGTGACATCTAAAAGTTGTTTTTGAGATGTCTTCTTCCCTCATTTTGATTTGATAGTAGCCAGAACGAAGGTCAATCTTAGTGAAGTAGACAACCCCATGCAATTCGTCCAGTAGTTAATCAATCCTTGGTATTGGGTGCCTATTTTTGATGGTATTTTTATTCAAGGCCTTGTAATCAATGCACATCCTCATAGTGCCATCCTTCTTTTTCACCAACACTACTGAAGAAGCAAAAGGACTACTACTGGGTCGGATGTGTCCCATGTCTAGAAGTTCCTTGATGGCCTTTTCTATATCGTGTTTGTACTTTTTGGGATGTCTGTACGGTGTGGTAATCACTGGTTTGGCCCCTTCCTCTAGCTCAATAATGTGCTCAAATCATCTATACGGTGGAACCCCAAGAGGAATAGGCCCAAACACCTTGTGGTGTTTGTCAAGAATTTCCTTTATTTCGGGAGTGTAATGAACCTTGCCCTGTTCATCCACACGTGTCACAACCCTGCATTCAACTACATATACTATTTCATCTCTCCGGAATATGGCTTCCATTCTCTTGGCCGTGACTACCTTTGCAACATTCCCTGTCATGCCCTGAAGCACTACCTTCCGTCCACCCTCTTCTGTGAATGACATTTCCATCGTTTTGTAGTTGGTGGTGATAGGCCCTAATGTGCTGAGCCACTAAACTCCTAAGATGATGTTGGTATCCGGTAGATCCATGACATAGACATCTTGTGTCAACTCATGCCTTCCCAAGGTAAGCTTTAGGCCTGGAATATATCTGTCACAAGGCATGGTGCTTCCTCCTGCAACCTCCACTTTGAATCCTTCAAATTCTACTATGGGTATGTGTCTTCTCTTCAACAATGCTGCATCAATGAAGTTGTGGGAAGCTCCTCCATCAATCAGGACCGAGAATCTCTGACCCTGCAAGACCCCCCTCATTCGAAAGGTGTTATACTTGGGCACTCCACTGATAGATGCCAAGGTGGCCATACTATCATGTTCTGTAATTTGTTCTTCTTCTGCTGCCTCAGTGGTTTCTGCCTCCATGTTCTGTATCTGTCCAATCTCATCCTCTTCTTCGTTATCTGAGGTGATCTCAATGTAATGTACCTATCCACATCCCATGCACTTGTGGGAGGGATTCCATGGTTCCTTGCATGCGAAGCAGAGTTGCTTCCTTCTCAATTCTCTCCTGGTGTTATCATCTATTCTACCATGGCCCCTGTCATAACCCTTAGGGTCACGTCCTCCCTAGTTTATTGGAGGATTTTGATCTCTTCCACCATTGTTAAGACGAGGTCTGGGTATGAATTTTGGTTTAGTAGCTGGACCCAAATCCCTCGTCTTCCAAATGGCCTCCTGTATGTTAGTAGGCTTGAAGGCCTTTACCCAACCCTTCAAGGGTTCCATCAACCCTTCTGTGAAAAGAATCATGAGTCTGATTGGAGACATATCTTACACCATCACTGCCAACCTCTAGAATTCATCAATGTATGCTTCAGCTGTACTTGTTTCCTTGAGTTGGGTGAGCTCCCGAAAATGTAGCTCGGGATCTACTTGATCAAATCTATCAATGAGCCTCTGAGTGAATTCTATATCGGATACAATCTGGTTGTGGCCGAGTGTGGTGAGCCCATGGTACCACCAATCATGGGCCTTTCCATCCAAGTACATAGTGGAAAACTTGATGGCCTCCATCTTTCTGATGGGGTTAAGCTGCAGGTAAGTTTCCATCTTCTGTACCCATGCTTGTGCTGTCATCTTAGCCGTACCATCAAAGTATGGAATCTCTATCTTCCCTGCCCTTTGCTCAAACTCAAAGTTGCCCCTGTGGTTCATCCTAGGCTGGTTTCTAAACCTAAGTTGAAAATACTGGTGTAGGGACATCTGTCTTTGAACCTTCATATCCAAGCTGTAGTATTCCTTGGTACTCTTGGCTAATTGCTCCACAAATTCTTCAACATGTTCATGTGGCCCTTTCTCATCTGTGAATGTGGGCATGTATGGCCTATGATTGGCCCTGCTACCCATATGCCCATGGAACGTGCCACCTCCCAGACTTCCTTCATATCCTGGTGCTTTCTCCGGGTTATATTTGACTTCCTCATGGGTTCTACCGAAACCCCCAGCCTCCTTATTCCCATACGAATCAGGATCCTTGCCTCGATGGGTTACTTGCATTAGAAGGTCAATTATCCTAGTTTGGTTCTCATTCATCTTCTGTGGATTCTCATCAACTTTCTTCAAGGTTTCATAGATTTCGGCCTATCCCCTTCTGTTGGTTTCCTGATACTCATCCAACTATTGGACCAATGTGCTTTCTATGCGGTTCATGTTTTGATGGAACTTACCAAATTCAGCTACTAAGAGAGCCAAGCCTTAAGGCTCATGGTCATCCCCTGACCCTTCCATTTCTGCCTCTGTTTCACTATTTTTTTTATTCCTCTGACCCATAACAATCCCATTGTACCTCTGCATGTGTTGATCTCTCCACGGGTTTGGAGGATCAAAGCTCTGATACCACTGTAATGATCCCAAGCCAAATGTTTCTCTTGGTATCATTAAATACTACTGATTTATTGTTATGTAGGTGTTTATGGAGTTATTAAGTGCATACAATATTCATCCAACACATGAAAATCATAACACAATCAAGATATGGAAGAACAAACAAGATCTGACCTTTTTATTATGCAAAATCAATACAATAGATGGCCGATCTGGAATAACCCTTAGATGGTCATACAATAAATAGATATGAGATGCTACAAAATGCTTTGATGATACAAAATAAGCCTCCAAAGGTTGAATAAGTCATGAAGACCAATACCCAGTAGATCTGGGTGTCAAACCCTCTAGCTGAAGAGTGCCACACTCCAAATGAAGACTGAAACCCTCAAGAATTTTGGCCCTGATGACAAGATGCTCCAAATGAGCTCAAACTTGGCCTAATGATAGATCAGGGTAGTGGGAACCTCCTCCAGAAGTTTCAGGCCCAACATCCATGTCTAACCCCTCCAATTGATGGCTCTCCTAAGGGAGTTGCACCCTCATGAATAGCTGAAACCCCAATGCAACTCATCCCTATAGAAATACGACTCCAAATGGCTTGAAAATCTTCAAAAATGTAGATCGAGCTAAGAGAATCCCATGGAAGAAGTTTCAGGACGAAATCACAAACAAATCTCCGTAGATCTGTTTTTTTCTGAATCACAGGATGCCCCCTATGGCTCCAAGACGTCCCAATATGCAGATAATGATTTGAGAATGATAACTCTCCAGAAAAGTACTCAAACTGATGATCATGCCCCTGGAAACAAAACCCAAGTGTCGGAATGGCCCCCGACCCTCTGGATAAGCTGGATCAAACCTCCCTCTAGATAATGGTGCACCCTTGTTGGAATCACAAGAACAATATGGCCTGCTACCTTGTGAAGCACTGGATGGAGATGAATTGAGACTAGAATGATGTGGAGGAATCTTTCATCCCCGAGACCAAGATGTGGAACAAGGTGAGTGGATATTTCACCACTGAGTTGCTCACAAGGGTTTTTACAGGAAAACCCCCAAACCGAATTCTCAAGAGCAATAGAAAATGCTAATCCAAAACCAGAATCCTAATAGGTGTGCCCCAACCTCTTAATTATACCTTTTCCTTCTAATTATTTTTTGAGTTAAGTTAACTCCAGGGTTAATCTTCTATTCTTCCGTTGAGTTATCTTTTACCTTTAATCTCCTTTTCCTTTCGTAAGTCAACTTAAAAATATGACTTTAGCTTAATTGACCTCCCCCTTCAGTGTAATACTATGACCTAGTGGGGGTACCCATGCCACTGAGTCTCCTCATCACCTCTCTAAGAGGTGGGGGCCGTTACAATCACTCAAGGTAGACTAAAATTCATCTTTCTCTATTCTTTCAAGACTTGGGAGGAAATAAGATCAATGATGCATATCACCCCAAGGTCTCTCGGAACCATTCATGGCTTCGAGGATGGCTTCATCCGAAGGTAAAGTCTCATATATGAAATCATGCGAACTAGACAACGAGGTGGCCCATACGAGCCTAAGGACAGGATCCTCCTAGTCCGTTGCTTAGGTAACAGGATCAGATTTGGCGGAAGAGTCAAGAAAAACTTGATACAAAATCTTTGTTGCTGATAGTGGCATGCCCATGCCAATGTGCGACTTACCTTCACACAACGAATTTGGGGAAGGTAGGGTCCATGGATAAAATAGGAAGTGCGGAAAGGAATGGACCTCTCTGTCGAAGAAGGCCTACTAGACATGGTGTAAACATGGTGATTAGGTGCTTTGAAATCGAAAGTACCCATAAGGGAAGAATACATTCTGACACTGATATTCTCAGTTGTTGGATGAGAATTTTTTATCATGGGGATCGACTGTCCGACAGATGCATTAGGACTAGAGTACGCAAAGGAAAACTAGTGGATTGTCATGATCTCCCCTTGATGAGGAAAACAAAGTGTACGGAAGAAGGACGATACTAAAACGACCATAGCATATGTCCAATTGTGACCTAGTAATAGGTTATAATCAAGAGGCACATCGACTACCTCTACCTCCACCCCTACTGTCTTCCCACCTAATTGGACCATAAAGGTAGGGAGAATACCGTGAGGGTGGAAGGAATGAACCTCAAATGAAGTCAACATGTTCGACGACTTGGAAAGGTTCGGAGAACCGAGAGCTTCCCAATAGACCAAGGACATCACGCAGGTGGAAACACCTTCATCAACGACCACTCGTTTGATAGTATACATGGAATACTCCATGTGGATTTGGAAAGCCACATGGTAAGGTAAGGCTTCACATCCATGACATAAAACTTGATAACTTTCTATCCACTAGGTTCTAGATCTCCTAAGGTAGAGAGTAAGGCATTCCTTTGTGATGGACACGTCTGGAATTCCTCCAAATCCGACATCGCGCAAGGGGTTTGGCCCATATACTCAAGAATAGAGTAGTTTTGGGCGACTGTAAAATTAGGGTTGTGAGTAGAGCGCTTGAGTACTCATTTCGGAATACGAGGGGGTGGATTTGGTTTCTCAACATGTAAGTTCATCTCTGGAGGGGGAGGGGGAGCTTCTATATCGGTACTAGCTTCTGAAGAACTATAATCTCGAGAGCGGGTGGCTATATCAATTTTCACATCGACCATAATGATACAAACACAGTCGCCATCTTGCGATGGTGGGTTTTGAATTCCACCAGGTGCACTTTAGGGGTTCGAAGAGATCGAGGCTAAGTGATGGTTGTGTGGGAATGGATTCGTCAGCACAGCGGGTTGTATATTTAAAATCCTGGCAACCTCCATGAGTTTGGGGCATAAATGTGTAAGGTGGTCATTAGTACAAAGTTTACAAGGAAACTTCACCTTGTGTTTCTCTTTCTTTCCCTCTCTAGAATTATCATTATGCTTCCCATTATTATCTTTTTCCTTGGGTTTGTTACCATTTTTCCCACCCTTATGATTATTTCAACCTTTCCTTTTATTCCCATCTAGTTGTTTGTCACCATTTGGGTTTTTCTACAATTGCACATAATGTACATCCGCCCACTAGGTGGGTTTGGAGGATGCAAACGAAGATGATCCTCCGGTAGACTTCGTCGCTGAGTCTGTGGACTTTACATTGGCAGACCCTACAATTCCATCGGAATGAGGTCCAAGTTTTTTCCTAGGATCGTAATTCGACCATGGTTCTTGTGGAAGAAGGTGATATAACATCCCAAACTGAGCATATATTAAATCTAACTATTGGGCTCTAAAGATAGCTTCTTCTGCATTGGAGACACTGGAAGTAGAAACATCCTTCAATATAGGAGGGTGAAAATAATTTAGGAACCATTCTAAGAGAAAGGACAGGGGTATAGGAGTCTTAATCAACCACCTCCGTCTATGCCACTCCTAGATATGATCTGATATGTGAGTGGGGGTGTCCTGGCATAAATTCGACAAAAAATCGAGGCCAACATCATAACAAATGTGGAATTGAAAGTGGTTGAGAAAGACCATTAGCAACTAATTAAATGACCCATATGTCCCCCTAGGTAGCTCAATGTACCATTTTGAAGCAACTCCAATGAGAGTGCATTGAAACAATCGTAATCTAATAGAATCATGGTTCAAGGAATTCGATGAGCACTGTTATCCCCGTTTTCTAGGGATAACTAGGAGATCATGTCTCGAGGCCCACGGGTCCTAGACATGGAGTACCGAGAGCAGGATTGACTTGAGCATGGCCTTGGAGGGCCCATCCTTTTTCTTTTTCACCAGACTTGTCCTGTTAGCAGCAACAACTTCCATCACCATCGGCTTGGACTTGCATCAGAAAATACTCTTGCTCCATGAGGTAATTGGTCCAAGGTATCATGGTATGTGTCATATTTGATCCTTATAACTTTCTTATATATGCATCAGGTTCCTTACATTTCTGACAACTGCTTGGATCTTACACTAATCCACTTGACCATTGTTTGGGGGATTAACGGGGTGACCTAGAAATCTTGTATTTATGGGTTTTCGTTAGCCACCAGGGGGGATTTGAAGAGCCATCGTCCGCTCCCACCATACTATCACTTTACATCTTGTCTCCCATACATCCATCCCATTCCCCTAGTCCATCCATTAGGATGAACTTTGAGGGTTATACTTTGTCCTGTGGGAAGAAGGGGCTAAAGGCCCAGTGGGTAAAAGAAGCTAGTAAAAGACAAAATCCATAGGAAATGAAACCTAGAGATGCTTCACCCGGGGATCCCCGAGAAGGCAATAAAAGGCCTCTTGATAAGAAACAAAAGGGACCCTAAGAAAATTAACAAAACAAGACCTAACCAAGAGGATGGGAGGTCTCATCACGAGCCAACCCATTATGTTCATAGGTATCGACTAGTATGACATTGCCATTATCTGGTTACCATGCCAGGGCAATGACCTTTGGTTGCATCGCCAAAGGAAAGGGGGTCTCATCACGATCCATCCTTATCATTTCTGCAAAAATACCAGTGGGTAACACTGTCATCTCTGGTCACCACGCCAAGGCAGTGTCCTTTGGTCAGACCTTGAAGTAAAAAACAAAGAAAAGAAATAAATAAAGAATGAAGGCAATGAAGGGGCTTAGAAAAAGTGCATCCATGACAGGTACAACTCACCTACTACAAAGGCACCCACGGACAACACCTACCCCTGGTCTTACTATGACTAGACATCCCTAGACCATATCACTTCATGTACATGGCTTGAATGATCTTTTGTGGAAACTTTCCTTTTCTTGTGGATACTGGCCCAATAGGTTATTCTATTTGTTTCTTCGACTTTGTATAGTAGATCAGTGTAATGTATTTGAGCTCTTAAAGGATATGCTAGGGGTTTTATGCATGTATTTGATAAATTTAATGATGAAATATGATTGACATTGCTATGATCCCGAGGACTGATGAGCCCATGGAGGGCGAAGTTTTTGATGTGCAGGACCATGCCCGGCGGACAGGTACCAATGGACCGGTACACATGGGGATATGATTAGCTCGGAACTCCATGGGGCTGAAGAGCCCATCATATGGTTGTTGGGATGTTAGAGGCAGGACAACCTTATGATGAGCCATTGCATGAGAAGAAAGAAGGACGTTCCACCCAGGACACTTTGGCAGAGCCCGACCTAGGGGGAATCACCCACTGTAGATGGAACATTTGCCTTTGATGGAAAGGATGTCACTTGGGAGAGCTGGACATTGACTGGAGCATGTGGCAGTGTGCTGAGGTCATTTGGCATGTGTGGCAGCTTGGAGGATCCCTAGAAGGGCCAACGTTTGGTCTCTGGATGCTGTATTTGCCCAAAAAGGGACAACATCTCCCCTAAAAGGGCTTGACGTCCCTATTTTTTCTCATATTATGACATTTTATAGCAGTTAATGTAAAAAATAGTGTAAATCTTATAGTCAGCCTTGTCGGCTATTTTGATGACCTTAATTTTAATTCAAAGGTCATAGATTGGTATAAATAGAGGACGTTTCTCCTCATTTTAAAACATAACATAACTCACTCTCTTGTGAGAGATCAACTTTTAGTCTTTTGCTTGGTATCTTTGGTCTTGGAAGTGAGCCCCAACTCTTATTGGAGGATTATTCTTGGCATTTATGGTGTTTCTCTCATGGAAGGTTTACAACTAGGGTTTGATTAAGCATTCTTCATGATTTGTAAGTGAATTTTTCATGCAAAACTTCTTAAATGAATGGTTGTAGGCTTAATTTCTTACATTTTCTATATCATTGCTATTATCTTGCTAAATCTTGAAACCCTAGGTAGCAAGCACACTAATAGGTCATTGTTATATGTCCCCATGCTTGAGAAATTGTTTTTATCCATTGATAAAGGAAGATATAACCTAGTTGTTGCTACACTTATCTCCCTTTTTCAGAGTTAGCATTAAAGTATAGGTTGAAGAGAGGAGACGTCCTAGGCCTAGTAATTCTACACCTAGGGTTTTAACCTTCTAGGGTTTGAAAAACCTTGCTCTTGCAACACTTTTCTCCCTTAGATTTGTATTTTGAAGCTATCCATTTTGCCAAGAGTATTTAGAGAAAGAGGAAGGAGCATGAGGCCTTTCTTAATCAACACCGGAATGAGCCTCTTTCCCTTAGGGTTTTGATTCTAGGGCCCTGCCATTGCAGCACCATAGAACCTAACCTTCTAGTCTTTAAATTTTAATCCTCCTAAGATTTTTGCCCTTACTTTTGACTCCATATTACCCTAATGATCCGAAAACGGATCCAGAAGCCTGATAGGGCTTGAAAAATGCTAAAAAATGAAAGTGCTCAGAATGCAACGAAACCTATGCCATTGCGTCCGTCTCGACTTCCTGATTCCGATGGTATATTTACTTCGTCAAACGGAGTCCGTATGGAGAAGATATCGCGTTCTGTCCGAAAAGTCAAACAGGCAAAAATTTGATGATGATTGGGCAGGCCGTACTGCCACGTGGCAGGCCTTACAGTGCTGACGTGGCATGTCCGTACAGATGACATGGGCCAACCAGGAGGCGACACGTGTCAGACCGTACGGAAGGACACGTGGCATCACCAGGACGCGACACGTTTCAGGTGAATTTGGCACTTTGGGCGTACGATCGGCCAGTTATGAGGTGACACGTGTCACCACTAACAGGGTGACACGTGGCACACTGACGTCATCCAGTGACGTGGCGGCTGACAGGGCGTACGGTCATGCTGACGCAGCAGGACACGTGCCAGCATAGCAGAGCGACAAGTGGCGTACGGCTGGGTAATGTGGCACACACGTGGGCCAATAAGAGGCTGACACGTGGCATTATCTGATTGGTTTAAAAACGCCACGTGGCCCACTAATAGGGTGCCACGTGGCGCTGTATGATTCGTCGTTGGTTATATGTTGTAAATTTGGTTTGGTCGCGCCGGGGGTCGAACCCACGACCTCCCGGCAGGTGAACGACTTAACGAATACGGGCTAACCAATAGTCCGTGGAATGGTTCTTGTTATGGGAATAGGAATAAATGTATATGAATTCAATTATGGGTTCAATCCGCGGCGGAAAGGGCCGGGGCTTAGCCGCAGCCCTCGGTTCCATTCCTTACACACGCGACCACACCATAAAAGAGCGCCAACGGATCGTTACG
>JZKD02S1880754.1:355769-387971 GCA_000966675.3 Picea glauca | reverse complement strand
TTTTGGGGACCAAAAGGTCTTGTTGTGGGGAGGTGTGATCCGAAAACGGATCCAGAAGCCTGATAGGGCTTGAAAAATGCTCAAAAATGAAAGTGCTCGGAATGCGACGAAACCTCTGCCATTGCGTCCGTCTCGACTTCCTGATTCCGACAGTATATTTACTTCCTCAAACGGAGTCTGTATGGAGAATATATCGCGTTCTGTCCAAAAAGTCAAACATGCAAAAATTTGATGATGACTGGGCAGGCCGTACTGCCACGTGGCATGTCTGTACAGCTGACGTGGGCCAACCAGGAGGCGACACGTGGCAAATCGTACGGAAGGACACGTGGCATCACCAGGACGTGACACGTGTCAGGTGAATTTGGCACTTTGGGCGTACGATCGGCCAATTATGAGGTGACACCTGTCACCACTCACAGGGTGACATGTGGCACGCTGACGTCATCCAGTGACATGGCGGCTGACAGGGCGTATGGTCATGCTGACGCAACAGGACACGTGGCAGCATAGCAGAGCGACAAGTGGCGTACGGCTGGGTAATGTGGCACACACGTGGGCCAATAAGAGGCCGACACGTGGCATTATCCGATTGGTTTAAAAACGCCACGTGGCCCACTAACAGGGTGCCACGTGGCGCTATATGATTCGTCGTTGGTTATATGTTGTAAATTTGGTTTGGTCGTGCCGGGGGTCGAACCCACGACCTCCCGGTAGGTGAATGACTTAACGAATACGGGCTAACCAATAGTTTGTGGAATGGTTCTTGTTATGGGAATAGGAATAAATGTATATGAATTCAATTATGGGTTCAATCCGCGGCAGAAAGGGCCGGGGCTTAGCCCCAGCCCTCGGTTCCATTCCTTACACACGCGACCACACCATAAAAGAGCGCCAATGGATCGTTACGCGCGGGGGTTAAAACAGTTAGCACGTGGTCCTGTGTGTGCGCCCAACGACCGGGGGCTGTTACCGTATAGCGCGGGGACGTGTACAGTCGTGGCCATATGGCCGAATTTCATGCCACATGACCGGAGGCAGAGGCGAGGTATAGGGGCCCGTGCTGTAGCCCGTGGCCCTATTATAGCCCATGTGACCGTGTAAAGGGGGGCCGCGCCCGGTATTTGGGGGCCCAGCGCCCAAAACTTTACTATAGTGGGTTTTTTAACAAAGAATTTGGGTTATTTTTAATTAAATGTAGCTATTATTAGCAGATTTTCTCCATTTTTGGGGGATATTGGGCATTTTTGGAGGCCAGATTCTTGGAGGAAGTTGGGGATTTGAAACCAACTCCTTTTCTATATAAACCAGCCCTGTTTGAGGCCAATAGACAGTCATTGACAGTCATTCAGAGCAGAGTTATGCTGAAGGAAAGCTAAGCCAAAGTCAGTTTGTTGCAGGGAAGCCCTTGAGGTGGAAACGCTGTCGGATCGTTTCTGGGAGCTTGGAACATCAGTTTGGTGTGCCGTTTCTTTTGCAGGGTTCTTGAGATCTGGGAAAACAAGACCAGATCAGTCTTGTAGCCTTTGGGCATTGCTGAGATGTAATTTTGAGCACTTGAGCAGAAATAAAGAAGCCTCCCCCACAGGAAAAAGGCCCAGAGACGTAGGCAAACATTGTGTCGAACTCCGTTATCAACCTGCGTTTTTATGGTTTGTTGTTCATTATTGTTTTCAGATCTGCATATGAGTATTTGACTGATATAATCCTCTTCTTTCCTCATTCTTTCGTTAAATTCTCAAATGGTTAAAATATTCATGCAAGTTAAAACTCAACCATAATCATTGAAAAGATCCTGCCCCGGATCACCTAAGGCATTGGTATTCTTTCCAATGTTGAGTTCGTTGTGCAAAATCATCTTTCAAACTTTCAAATTTTGAAACCCTAACTAACCCTAACGCACTAACTAGGGCTGACATCATACTTGACGTAGCAATCCTTTTAACTCTGCAATTAATGATGACGTCAAGCATTTATTGAGCCCCTTTTGATTGATAATACTGTTGGCTTGGTCATACTGTGATAGATATTGATGAATTGGTAATTTTCATTGGCTAACTAGAAAAATGTTGATCTTCTTTGTCTATTACATTGCTTATCATACTAACCCTAAAAGAAGATGACGTCATCCCTAGGAATATTGATGCAGTAATCTATTGTATATGAGCAATTAATGACATTTAATGCATTGATTTAATTCAAGGATTGATCATTTTCATTAGATGCTATATTATTCTAGAGTTTATTGACAAGTAACATTATATTGCCATTGTCATTATTGCAAACATTGACTTTGTCAATATTTACTGTTGTATATGCTCATATACATTAAATTTTGATAGTCATTGATTTATTAAGTATTAACCATTATTGCATTGACTAGTTTCATTGTCTCGCAAGGAGGTTCCTTTTATATGGTTATTTTTTATTTGACTATCTTCTGGGCGGTAATCTATGAAGGGGAAACTAGCCTTAATCCTTTGAGCCTTTTCCTTTCAAACCCCAGATTGCCAGGGACGTCTCCCTTGGGTTTAGCCACCCTAAATAGAAAGGACCTCCCCATTGTGGTGACATTGGGTGGGGTAGGTCCCTGTTATGCAAGTTTGACCCTTATCCCTTAGTCTATGACATAAACTACAAACTGAGTGATAACAAGCACCAAAGGTGAAAGGTAGTGATGTGTTCACTAGGGTCCTCTCCATTCTTACCCTAAAACTTTGGAATGTATGAAGGAAGTTTGGTGGGGATGGGGGGCCATGTGGGATCATGACTCACTGGGTCATTCATTAACTTAGACAAGTCTGACATATTGAGCGTGGCTAGAAAAGAGAGACAGGTTTGCGACATTGGGCCCCATCCTCCTGCTAAAGATTGTGTGTTGGGAACTGCATTCCACCCAGGATTCTGGTAAGAACCGAATCCCTATCCAGAATTATAAGGTGCTCCTCCAGGCTGATTCTTATAAGGTGGGTTAGGCATCATTCCAGCAGGAATGTTCTAATAAGGATTGTGAAAATTACCCCCAACCGGATTGGATCTGGGTTGGTGGTTTCCCAAACTGTAAGATTAACCTCCTCCAGGTGGGAACTTGCAGGATTGAAGTGGATTTGTCATGCCAAAATTATTGGTCGGAATCAACACCGAGGAGGTAGGGATATACGGTGGAACTTGTCCACCAGTTGGGTTGTTCCATCCAACTGTCAAAGGATTAGAACCGGGGTTAAAAGCAGGGACACTACCTATATTAGGATTCTTTTAAGGGATATGAGAACCACCAAATGGAAAAGGAGTGTAAGGAGGTGTAGTGCCCCCAAGTCCAAGACTAGTGTTAGGGCTAGCAGCTGGGATGGAAATTGAAAATTATGAAGTAAAGTTAGGCATATCATAATAAAATGGACTAGAAGCTAGAGGGATGGACTGAACATTGTAACCCGACGAATGACCAAGACCCCCAAAAGGGTTCGGGGCATGAGAGGAAGCATTAACTACTGGATGAGCCATAGTACCGGTATAAGCCTCTATCACTTCAATTGTAGCAGCTGCAGGAGTCGAAGGGGTGCCATTAACTATAGTGGGTATGGGAGTCAAAGAAATCCTAGTGTTCTGAAGACTAGACTCAGTACTCATCCTTGTGGAACCACACGTCTAAAAGGTGGATGTGTGTGTACCACTTCCAAAATATCTACGCCTTTTAGAATGAAAGAACCCGAAATCCGGTGGTAAATGTAACAACTGATGGGACCAGCGGGGATGCTAGTCCGACTCCATGACGACTTATGACTCGAAAAAATAAAAAATATCCTAAGTCCAACTAGTAGTCAAAGAGAATACCAAAAATTCAAATGGCCAATATGCATGCAAACGGGCTAAAGTGGCTGAGTGGCCTCCCTCGCTAAAGAAGTTATGGCTCATCCAAGAGGGACCTAAGACTCCCTGCTAAAGTTTGGAGGTAACAAAATCAGTTATAGGGGTCCTCATGGGCTTAAAAACCAGTCGGTCATATCCCACCAAAGAGGTAATCCCCCATAAAGGTTGTGTGTTGTCTGGCCCCTATCTAACCCAAGATACAAGTAGAATAGCCCCTGCAAGTAACCTATGAGATACCTAAATCAAGAAACTAATAAAACAGTGTATAACCGATGCACAGGTGAGCAATCGTAAGCTCGGATCACTATATGGGTAGGTTAGAAAATCCTGAAACCTTGAAATCACCACCTCTCACAGAGGTATGGGTACTAGGAATATACCCAAATACGAATAAATCCACATAAATATATATGATGCTAGGCGAGTATCCAGGGGTTATCCCTTCAACTAACTTCGCGCAACCTCGTGATTAAATCCGGTGTAAGCGGAGCCTCTTGATCTTACCAATTATACAATGGACTTCTCAACTCCCTGTCTTAGACACATATGTTGATTTAATTTCCTTCGAGAAGTTTACTCACAAAATAAAGTATAGAAATCTACTTTCAAAGATAAAATGCGAAAGTAAAACAAAAGGAGGTAAGAATCCCTTGCTACCTTCAGCTGATTAACAAAACACAATCCACACCTATGTACAAAAGTTTAAAAAATAAACCAATCAATTAATGTGGATCAGTAGAAAGGTCTCCTTCCTTACTGATCACCTACATATCTGAATTCTGTAGTATACGAGTCAAAAATTCCTCTTTTGATAGGGGTTTGTTATAAATTCTCAACCGGTGACCATTCAAAAGTAGTGGTGTATGTTGTTCGTCAATTGTCTTTATCCTGATTGAACCATTATCATAGACAGTGTCAATTTCGTAAGGTCCCATCCAACGAGTAGTTAACTTACCTTTGAAGTTTTTGAATCTGCTGTCATACAACAGGGCCCAATCTCCTTGTTGAAATTTTTTCTTTTTGAGATACTTGTCATGCCATTTTGTTCTCTGCTCTTGAATGAGGGTGGTTCTTTGAAGTGCTTCCTACCTGATTTCATCCAACTCATTAAGATGCAAGAGTCTTTGTTGCTGGGATTCATCCAAGTTCATGCCAACTTGTACTGCAGTCCTGAAGGTTTTGATCTGGAATTCTATGGGGAGAAGTACCTGCTTCCCATACACCAACTCGTAGGATGTATGTCCTTTTGTATTCCTCCAGGTGATTCTATAAGCCCATAAGGCTTCTAGTAATCTGACAGCCCAACCCTTGTGGTGTAGTTGTACTATTTTGGTAAGAATGGACTCAATAACTTTCTTGGTAGATTCTACTTGTTCATTTTCCCGTGGATGGTAGGGTGTAGATTTCCTGTTTTTAATTTGGTAATGTTCTGTAACAAATTTGACTAAATTAGAGGTAAATTGAGTTCCCTTATTAGTCACAATTTCTCGAGGTACACCAAATCTAGTAAAGATGTCATTAAAAAGGAAATCTACCACTGATTGTTCACTTGTAGCTGGTAAAGATTTTGCTTCAACCCACTTAGTCACATAGTCAGTACATACAAGTATGTACTTTTTATTTTTAGATGGAGGGTAAGTGGGCCCTACAAAATCTAATGCCCATTTCTCGAAAGGCTCAATCACTACTTGGGCTTGAAGTGGCATTTGGTCTCGTGCAATAGGTTTACCCATTCTTTGGCATTCATCACAATTGGATACATAGGTTTTAGCATCTTTGAATATATGAGGCCAATAATAACCAGATTGTAGAACTTTATAAGAGGTCCTCTTGTCTGTGAAGCGTCCTCCATAAGGACCATCATGGCAGGCTTGCAAAATATCATGAATTTCATCTTTCCTTACACATATCCTGATTACCAAATCTGGTCATGTTTTGTAGAGACAATCATCGTGCCACATGTAGTTTGAACTTAGCTGAATTACTTTCTGTTTTTCTCTAGGAGACAATTTATGAGGCATCTTCCCTATCACAAGATAGTTAGCTACATCTACATACCAAGGAGTGAATGTAGAAATAGAAAACAAATTTTCATCAGGAAAGTTATCTTCTACTGGTGTGTTATCTCCCAGATGAATCATTCTAGATAATAAATCAGACACAAGATTATGGTAGTTGTATAAGAACCTTTCTAAGTAGTCTTCAAGGATTTCATCTTCTGTTTGCTGCATTTTAAAAATGTCATTTTTAGCATTATCCTTACAATAGTCTTGGTATTTCCGTAAAACTGTGTCTTTCATCTGATCCCAAGAAAGGCTTGTATTTTCTCCTACGCTCATGAACCATCTTAAGGCTGAATATTTCATTGTAGCAGGAAAGAGCTGAAGTTTTGGGGCATTGTCTGAGTAGTTATAGCTTCTACGTAATATGTCAAACTCGAAGAAAAATAAATCTAGATCTTCAGTTGACATACCTCTAAAAGTGGGTAACAATGATAGTGGGATATTCTTCATGTTGATGTTTCTCGAAATATCCAAGATTGGAAACGCAAAGGTCTCAGTCTCAGTGGCTGCCTTTCTTTCTTCTTCTGCCATTCCACTGATAGATGGTTCAGAAACTGAATTTTTTGTTTCTCCTGAACGTTTAGTAGATTCACTTTTTTCCCGCCCCAATGTTGATTCTTCCATTTTAGGTTCTTCTTCTGGAGCCTCGCTGGCTCCCCTTGAAATTTCCCCGACAACGGTGCCAAAATGGTGTGCTACTTATATGTTTAGTATAAAGCACTTATTAATTATCAATCTGGGATTCGTAATCAACATAGTTGCAAGACACCAGTAAGAAAGGTAATTCTAATGTCATGAGTATAGAACTATTCTAGATTATGCATGCTGGAAACAAAACAAACTAGCAAATCAAAACACACTTTGGTTGTCTTTCACAGAGGGGCTATCTACTCCATTATGGCACATGAAAATATGAGATGGAGTTCTTTGACAGATAAACTCTGCTATCTGACCCAGAAAACTAACTATGCAATCACACTTATGAAAGGGAAATCGCACATCAATGATCAAGACATAGCATGGGTAGTTCAATAGTCAATATACTGAGTATGTTGTGGTTCACAATGTGATGTTGTAAACTTCACTAGTTCTCCTTCAAATATGTCTGACTACTGCTGCCAACATTTATGTCCATGAAACAAAGTCAAATTCATAAAAACATAAACAAAACATATGCAAAACAGAATAAGTAAAGATCTCCAAACAATCGTATAATCGAAATCCTAGTCCAAACTATACTGCTATCATATGAAAGAATTATGATTCAACTAATCTAACATCTATACTATTGAAATCAACTACTAACACTAATATATAAGTATGTTGACCTTTGTTGGGCGGTGGCCCCTTGCCGCTTCAACAAGTCAGGGACTGGAGTCTACAGTAAGCTTTCTTTCAATCCACACATTCCTCTTACTTAAATTTCAAAACATAGAATTAAACTATGCTAAAAAATCAACTCACATTCATTCATAAATGATCAAGACTTGGAAATAAATGACATCCTTCTATTAAAATTCAACTCAGAATGTGTTCTACAATATGTAACGTTGCTTCACATGCTGGATTATACTAACTCTCTACTACCTCCACCATCCTTTTCATGACTATTTAAACAATCTTGATCGTGAAACACAAGGAGGTGAAATCTTTAGAAGATCATTCAATTGTCAAATTTATATATTCGGATACATATTTTAGGATTCATCCTCATGACGCGAAGTGTATGAGGATGAAGCAATAAACAAACTAACTTAAAATAGTCTTGTTAAAAATTTGATGATTCAAAAAACATCCAACAATTATCTTGGACACGATCTGGGGCTAAACTTGGTATATTTTGCTTCCTGTATTGGTATTGGATCGTGACAGGTGAGATTCGGTAGATGGTACCAGATCCGAACAACATGCGAGTGGTTGGTAATGTACTAGAACAGTCTGCATACATTGGTACCGGATCGCAATAGTGAATGGTTTGGTACCTGATCTGGATGGAAGGTGCGCTTGGTATCAGATTCAGACAGTGGCAATCTGGTGCATAAGTATTGGATGGTTGAGTTAATACATAAATGCTGGACTCATTAGAGGTCAAAGGTTATACGTGACAATTTAAAACATTAGTACATGAAGTATTTAGTCTCCTAGCTCAATAAACCACAAAATCCATGAATTCAATTATACTTTACCTTATGACCTCATCAATGGCTAATGGTAGTGTTCTTTGTCATTTATCCAAGTTTAGTTAAGCCAAAAAGGTATAGATGAGGAGTATAATAGGGTAGTGGGGATGTCAATTTAGAGGCTCAACATTCCCCCATGCCAAAACCATTGCATGTCCTCATGCAACTGAAACAAACTCAAAAGTTTTCAAAATTTGAGATTCCATTCTTTACTTTTGTGGATCAATGATGTTGATATCTGAGGCTTCTGCTTTCAACTCCCCTTTTATGACCCTAATGTATTTTAAGAGTCTTAGTACCTTCTTGAGCTTATTAGAAGTATTTTCATGGTCATCTTGAAGTTGTTGTCTGGTTGCCTTCAGTTGCTCATTTTCCTTTTTGATATACATGTCCAATAGTTGGTATTCCTTCACTTCTTGTTTGAGTTCCTGGTTTTGTTTTTGCAGCTCCCCAATATTTTTCTTCATTTGTGCTTTTGTTAAGGTTCTTGTTGACTCCATTGTTTTTGGCTAGATGTATTCTCTTTCCTCCACTTCCTCCCTCATCCCACATAAAGTAATAGTGACTTTCTCCTCGGTCAAACTAGGGATGTCATCCTAGACTGATAGGTCTTCAGAAGGGGAGGTAAGATCTATTAGGTCTTCATTTGTATGAGGAATGACAACTTCTTTTCCTTTCTTTTCCATGCTCCTTGTGGTTCTTTTACAAGGGGGTATTGGATCAGGGGTGCTCATAGGCTTCCTTTTCTTCTTTTCTATTTGTGGAATGGTTACAGGGGATTGTTCTATAGACCGTTCACTTTTATTTTCCGAGCTATTCTTCCCTTTCCTCATAGTTTTTTTCTTATGAACCTTCTTCTCAAGTGTTACTGTTGAAGTCTCCTCTACTAATTTGGTTTTACCTTTTGATTCTTGACTTTTAAAAGTCTTATTGATTGTGGAAGAGGGCCCTTCTTATTTAATATCTTTTTCATTTTGGCTCACTATTCTGGATGATGATGGAGTTACCTTATCTTTCTTGCCCTTCTTCTTTTGAGGATCCTTATCTTTCTCTGGAGCAAGATGGGATTCCTCTATAGGTTTTTTTTCTGTGGGAAGGTGTTGACTGATGATGATTTTCCAGCTAATCATTTGCTTCTTGATTTCATATAAAACTAACATCTTAATAAGACCTTGATGGTAGATGCTAGTCTTCTCAGTTTTGGATAGGGATTTGACACCTCTTACCATCTTGTTTAGACTCATCCATAAAAATATGGGAAATCAATTTCAGGGCCTCCTTCAAAGTGTAATAGAATCCTAGGATGATATATGAAGGTTACAACATACCTTCCCTCACAAGTGAGTAATTGTTGAAGACTAGAAAGCATTAGATGATATTCTTCCTTGATATAGTTCCTAGGAATCCCCTTTTTCCAATCAGGGTGTTGATGGTCTTCTTTCAAAAATCATTGGCACATTTCCTTGTTGATTCCTACTCCTTTGAAATACTTGTCTCCTCTATTAGGTAATCCCGTGACTTCCCTTAAGGTTGCTTCATTGATTGTTAGTTGTATATTGCCTATGTGTGCAATCTTTCCATTGTAACACTGAATAAATGCGTGAGATACCTTCTCATGCCAGCCTATGAATTTCTCCAAAAATGGCATCCATCCCGCTCTATCATACTTCTCTCTACACAGTTGGAACTCCTCAGTATATCTATAAATATGGAAGATAGGTTCATGTCTACTTACAACCATCTTTATAAATTGTGAGAAAAAACAAAAACGGGCTGTAGCGCAAGGATTTAGTAAGCTGATGAGGGTAAGGGTTTCATACCGGAGATCATAGAGAGGAGTAAGCTTGGAACTGGAGAAAAATTGGTAACAAAAAAAAAAAACTATGTTGATGGCGTCGCTAATTCGAATGGTGAGTTTAAGAAAAGATGTCGCAAAGGAAAATTAAGACAAGATGAGGCTCATCTAGATGGCTTTGCCACCCAGATAAGTAATTTCATTTCTTCCCGTTAGCGTAATTATGGGGATGGAACGTTGGGTGTCGAAGAATCATTGTTGTTTGGGATAGGTGATTGGACCTCTGAGAGGTGAATTTGATGTTGAATCATGGCTCATGACACAAGATAAGTTCATGATTTGCTTAAGGACGAAGCACGTTCGTGGCTCATCATTACTAGACATGCTTCATATTCACACTTTTGATGTGATTTTTCCCTCAATAATTTTCAAGCGCTTATGTGATGAGAGGATTGATTAAGGTTAGGCATATGGGTATGAGGGAGTGAAAGTTAGGTGCATTGTTTTAACACTAAGGTCATAAGATCTAGTATGCATTTTCATACCTATTGTAGTTTTATAAGCAAAGGAAAATAAATAATACCATGTTACCTTTTCTTTTACCATTGTGTGATCAATACCCATAGCATATGCGACTGCCTTTGTATTTGAAGTTTGTAGATTGTCAGAGTTCATCTTTTTAGGCTGGATTTTTCTGGAAGCTTGGTACTGGAATTTCCTGTACTTCATGAAACTTCTTTATTCTGCACTTATCTTCTTTTTTGTCTGGTTCTGTAGGGTTGTAGGGTGATCATGTTGGTTTCTGAAGATGAGATGTGAGTTTGAAAAAGAGTTTTGAAGGAGCTCTTTGACCCTCCCCCATGCCAAGGATGTTGCATATCCTTATGCAAGAAGATTCAACACTCTGTATCATAATGGAGAAAAGATGATAAGAGAAAGGAAACCAAATCAAATTCCAAAAGTACATTTATAACCTAGCATATGATCACATGCCTAAAAAATTGAAATTGCCTTTCTTTTGATGACTTATTAACAAGGGTAGCATTCATCAATGAAAACAGGGAGGTTTTTATATATTTTATAGAAGAACAGATCCAACCTAACTTGCTTCAAAGATTTACTATCATTAGATGTTATGGATAACTTTCACAGTATAAGTAGATTAGACTCCCCAGTAAGGGCTCCACTCTTAAGAAGTTTCCTTCTTAGGTAATGTAGGGTTTAGATGTCAGACCGGTAAGGTTGACTTAGGGTAATTCTCAAATGGAAATTTGATTTTAATAATTATCTTTGTTTATTAATCTGGAGTTGTATCTCATAAATGTTAACAATGAGGTTTTCTTGTAGTGTTCATCTTTTAGATGACAAAAGTGGATTTTTCAGTCAGACAAGTATAGATGAGACATTTCTCAACTAGAACCCATTGCCAAGAAACCTGTTCAGTACTCCGGTGGGGGTAGTTATGATAATTAGTGAGAGACATCCCTTCTGCAGGTAGAATGCCCCATTTCCAACATGCATGTTCAGTACCCTGATGGGTTTTCTTAGTCATACCACAAACCGGTACCCGCTGCCAGCAGACGTATTCAGTATCCCGACGGGTTAGTCTCTTAAACCCTTTTTCCATCAGAGGCTTCTTGTCCATAGTCACCTATTTTGATTTTTATTAAAGTGTGCTTTTGCCTGGTGACAGGGGAGGATCGTTTGAAAACCATTTTACAAGCTGGGATGGTATTGGTTTGGAAGGTGTATTCTCTTATTTGGATGTCTTTAAAGATTTGTCTGAAGGAAAAATAAAATTTGTATTGCACATTGGATCCAGATGTATAATTTTGTCTGAGTTTGTCCATAAGAGAATGAACTAAACTTACGTTAGGGTACTAATACATCCTCTTCCATAAAAAAATTCCTAGTGTTCCCTTGACAGAGAGTGTTCATATACTCATATGTTACTCTTTAGAAAAGATAATCCAATGAATACTAATGAAGTCTAGTTAGGGTGAGATAGTTACTTGCAGGTTAATATAGTTTTTATCCCTTTAATCATCCTGAAATACTGGATAAAGGAAACCTCTAGACTTTGAAGCAGATTAGGCATGGTTCTTTTAACAATCATAGGTAAAGATTATGTCTTCTTTGTCAAGCAACAAAACCGAAAGAAATTAAAAATTCTTCCGTTTAGCAACAGAACCAAAAGAAATTAAAGATACTTCCCTTTAGTCAGCAACATAACCAAAAGAAATTATTGCTTCATAAGGGCTACCATTTGATGCTGCATTTGGCTTCTTGGTTCCATCTTAAGTGGTTGTTGCATGGGTTCATACTTCATATTAATTGACATGAGATTTTGAAATATGCCTAACATTCCTTGTCAATTAGGTGATGTCTCCTGGTAGTACCATATAAGGACAGACTTCTAGTATCAGACCAGCACAGGACTGTTGGTACCAGACTAGAACATGATTTATGGTACCAGAGAAGAACAGAGTATTGTTGATGCCTACAAACTGATGTTTACCAAGTTCTTGAAGGATCAAATAAATTATAGAAATCTACTTTCAAAGATAAAATGCGAAAGTAAAACAAAAGGAGGTAAGAATCCCTTGTTACCTTCATCTTATTAACAAAACACAATCCACAACTATGTACAAAAGTTTAAAAAATAAACCAATAAATCAATATGGATCAGTAGGAAGGTCTCCTTCCTTACTGATCACCTGCATATCTGAATTCTGTAGTATACGAGTCAAAAATTCCTCTTTCGATAGGGGTTTGTTATAAATTCTCAACTGGTGACCATTCACAAGTAGTGGTGTTTGTTGTTCGTCAATTGTCTTTATCCTGATTGAACCATTATCATAGACAGTGCCAATTTCGTAAGGTCCCATCCAACGAGTAGTTAACTTACCTTTGAAGTTTTTGAATCTACTATCATACAACAGGGCCCAATCTCCTTGTTGAAATTTTTTCTTTTTGAGATACTTGTCATGCCATTTTGTTCTCTTCTCTTGAATGAGGGTGGTTCTTTGAAGTGCTTCCTACCTAATTTCATCCAACTCATTAAGATGCAAGAGTCTTTGTTGTTGGGCTTCATCCAAGTTCATTCCAACTTGTACTGCAGTCCTGAAGGTTTTGATATGGAATTCTATGGGGAGAAGTACCTGCTTCCCATACACCAAATTGTAGGGTGCATGTCATGTTGTACTCCTCCAGGTTATTCTATAAGCCCATAAGGCTTCTAGTAATATGTCAGCCCAGTCCTTGTGGTGTAGTTGTACTATTTTGGTAAGAATGAACTCAATAACTTTGTTGGTAGATTCTACTTGTCCATTTTCATATGGATGGTAGGGTGTAGATTTCCTGTGTTTAATTTGGCATTGTTCTGTAACAGATTTGACTAGATTAGAGGTAAATTGAGTTCCCTGATTAGTCACAATTTCTCAAGATACACCAAATCTAGTAAATATGTCATTAAAAAGGAAATCTACCACTGATTGTTCATTTACAGCTGGTAAAGCTTTTGCTTCAACCCACTTAGTCACATAGTCAGTACATACAAGTATGTACTTTTTCTTTTTAGATGTAGGGTTAATGGGCCCTACAAAATCTAATGCCTGTTTCTTGAAAGGATCAATGACTACTTGGGCTTGAAGTGGCATTTGGTCTCGTGCAGTAGGTTTACCCATTCTTTGGCATTGATAACAATTGGATACATAGGTTTTAGCATCTTTGAAAATATGAGACCAATAATAACCAGATTGTAGAACTTTATAAGCAGTCCTCTTGTCTGCGAAGTGGCCTCCACAAGGACCATCATGGTAGGCTTGAAAAATATCATGAATTTCATCTTCCCTTACACATCTCCTGATTACCAAATATGGTCCTGTTTTGTAGAGACAATCATCGTGCCACATCTAGTTTGCACTTAGCTGAATTACTTTCTGTTTTTCTCTAGGAGACAATTTCTGAGGCATCTTCCCTGTCACAACATAGTTAGCTACATTTGCATATGAAGGAGTGAATTTAGAAATATAAAACAAATTTTCTTCAGGAAAGTTATCTTCTACTGGTGCGTTATCTCCCAGATGAATCATTCTAGATAAGAAATCATCCACAAGATTATCCTTACCAGGTATATCAATAATGTTGATATTGAACTCTTGTAATAATAACATCCATCTTGTAACTCTAGGATTGGTTACAAGTTTGTTCATTAAGAATTTGATGGATGAATGGTCAGTGTGTACAAAAGATTGATATCCTTTAATATAGTGTCTAAATTTATTGATAGCATGGACCATAGCTAGGAATTCTTTTTCTGTGACTGTATAATTAAATTCAGTTGGAGAAAGATTTTTACTGACAAAGTAAATAGCATAAGAAATTTGATTTTCCCTTTGTCCACGAACTGCCCCAAGGGTTGTGTCTGAGGCATCGGTACAGATATGAAAAGGAGGGGACCAATTTGGTCCTCTTCATATAGGGGTAGTTGACAATTTCTGTTTTAGAATCTTAAAAGATATTTGGCATTCATCATCCCACTTAAATTCAACTTCTTTAGATAATAACTTGAATAAATGGGTAGCTAAGTTTACAAAATTTGGAATGAATCTTCTATAGTAGCCAGCATGCCCTAAAAATCTAGGAACTTCCTTTTGTGAGGAAGGTATTCTGATTTGTGTGATAATATGAATCTTTGCTGGATCAACTCTCATTACAAAACCAGAGATGTGATGTCCCAAAACAATACCTTCAGTGAGAATCATCTTTGACTTTTCATTACTTACGGAAATATTAGTTTCCTTACACCTAATCAAGACTTTTTCTAGACTGGTCAAATCTTCGTGGAAGTCTTTTCCATGGACTATAAAGTCATCCATGTAGACTTCCACACAATCATTGGTCAAGTCAGAGAAAATGGCTAGGACAAAGCTTTGAAAAGTGGTAGGGGCATTGCAAAGTCCAAAAGGAATAAACCTATAAGCATAGGTTCCCCATGGGTAGGTGAAAGTGGTCTTATCCTAGTCTTCAGGTGCTATTTGTATTTGGTTATAACCAGTAAACCCATCTAGGAATGAAAATTACTTCTTTCTGGACAAGGTATCCAACACCTGATCAATAAATGGTAAGGGAAAATAATCCCTATGGGTGGCTTTGTTCAACTCCTTGAAGTCTACACATATTATCCACTTACCATTTTTCTTGGGAACTATGACAAGTGGAGACACCCATTGACTATCTAAAATGGGGTATATGAGATTGGCTTGAAGGATTTTTTTCAATTCCTCTTTTACAATATCTTTAAGGGTTGGATTCATCCTTCGCTGAGGTTGTCTAACTGGTATGATTTGGTCATTAGTGTAGATATGATGTGTGCATGTGTCAGGGTGAATTCCTTTTATGTCTGCATAATCCCATGCAAAGGAATCAAATTGTCTTTGGAGCATTTCAATTACTTTTGTCTTTTGTTCTGGTTCCAAACTAGAGTTGATATACAAAGGTTTTCCTGGGCTAATCTTAACAAGTTCAGTACTTTCTTCCTTCTCTGAGGGAGATGGTGATAAAGTATATAATTGAGTGATATCAAGGTGCCAAGTTTGTTGAAATTCAGAACTGAAAATGTGTGACAACTCTGCAAAAGACCTCAGATATTCAATACAATTTGTATCAGCCAAAAATAAACTTAAGACTTGTTCATCTATTTTTTCTTGCATTCCTTTTACATGATCAAGTGTTAATAGGGGTCTGATGTAATATTCTTCTGCATAAGCGTTTTCTAACCAGATAGGTATCTCCTGTGCCGGTTGGGCAGGAGGAAAGAGGACAAACTTTTGGCTATGTGTGCCATTGGATATAGTCATCTCACCAGACCGACAACTGATAAAGGCATATGTTGTGGCCAGCCAAGGATGACCAAGAACCATAGGGTGTCCTAATTTGGATAATGATTTAGAATAGATGACTAAAACGTCTACTGGATATTCCAAAGAAGCTAGAGTGACTATGACAACATCTAGACTTCCGGAAGGGCTAATGACTGACTTATCTTCCAACTCTATCATGGTTTGGGTTGGTCTTTGTTATCGCTCAATTTGTAGTTTAGGTCATAGGCTAAAGGATAGAAATCAAACTGGCGTAACAGGAACCTTCCCTACCCAATGTCACCTCAATGGGGAGGTTCTTTCTTCTTAGGGAGGTTATCCCAGGGGAGACGTCCCCAACAACCTGGGGTTTGAAGAGGCAGAAAGTATTAAGTCAAGTTTTAGAGTTCCCTCCTCACAAGTTACCACTAGAGTCAGACAGTCCGGTTAATCAGCCAATAAATGAATTGTATGCCCTATTGAAAACACCTGCTCGGAACAAGACCATAGCGACACAATATATATATGCATGCTATAACTCAAAGGGTTAGTACTTCAATGACTATCTAATACTATTCAATAAGAAATGTACTGCAATAGATATAAAATGAAGTCAACGTTTTGTCAATTAGCTATGAAAGACCATCAATTCATCAATATCTATGGAGATGACTAAGCCAACAATATATCCAATCAACAATTTTCTCAATAAATTATTGAAGTCATCATTTAATTGCTTATATTCAACTTTTGTTGCCTCAAGATGAAATATCCAACTGTGATGTCAGCCCTAATTAGGTTAGTTTGGTTAGTTAGGGTTTCAAAATTTAAGGTTTTGAAAGTAGTTTTGTACACTAAAACTTCAATGTTGAAGATTAGATATCAGTTCCTTAGGGTATATGGAGTCAAATAAGAAAAGGGCACAAGATTTTGAAAGGATGATGACATAAAGACTAGAAGGTAGGGTTCTATGGTGCTGCAAAAGTAGGTCCCTAGAATCAAAACCCTAGGGGAAAGAGGCTCACTTTGGTGTTGCTTAAGCAAAGCCTCGCGCTCTTTCCTCCTTTAGGTCAACTTGGCAAAATGGCTAACATAAAGAATAAGTCTAAGGGAGAAAGTTTTGTAAGGACAAGTCTTTCAAACCCTAGAATATGAAGGCCCTAGGTGTAGATAACCTAGACCTAGGATGTCACCCTCTTTCAACCTATAAACTTCAACGCTAGCTCAAGGGAAGAAGAAAGATAAGTGTAGAAAAGGCTAGGCTCAATCTCTTTTCTTCAGTGGCTGAAACAAAATCTCTCTCTAAGGAGACATGTAACAATGACCTACTTGTGTGCTTGTTACCTAGGGTTTTAAATCAGCAATATAATAAGCAAATGCAAGAAATTACACCTACAACCATTCAATTAAGAAGTTTTGTAAGAAATTTCACTTACATATCATGAAGAGAAGCATAAGCAAACCCTAGTTGTAAACCTTCCTTGAGATAAATGCCAAAAATATCCTTCCAATAGAAAGTGCGCCTCACTTATGCAACAAATATACCCAAAAAGGGCACAAAAATCAGACCTCACAAGTGGGAGTGAATTGTGTTATGTCCAAATGAGGGAAAAACATCCTCAATATATATCATCTCATGACCTTTAATTAATTTTAGGTCATTAAAAATAGTTGACAAGGCTAATAACCAAAAATCATATTGTTTTACATTAAATTGGTAAATGAAACCCTAAATGAGTAATAAGCAAGATGTCAAGCCCCTCTGAGGGAGACGTTGCCCCTTTTTAGGGAAAAATACATCACAAGATGGCAAACGTTGGCCCTCTCTGGGCCTCCAAACTCTGTCACATGTGCCAAAATGCTCTGTCAAGGCACCATACACTAGAGGTGATGTCATGACATCCCAGGGCATCAGAAAGCACACGTTCTAGCTGTAGTGGGTCAACCCCCCTGGGCTGGGCTCATCCAAGGCATCCTGGATGAAAACTTCCTCCTTCTTCTCTCGTGCAAAGGCTCGACCAATCATTGTCCTGTCTCTACCCCTGATGAGGTCCCAACAACCATCTGATGGGCTCTTCATCCCCATGGAGGTCCGAGCTAATCATCTCCCCATGTGTATCGGTCCACTTGGTACTTGTCCGTCGGGCATGGCCCTGCAGATCAAAAACTTCGCCCTCCATGAGCTCATTAGTCCTAGGGATCATAGGAATGCCAATCATATTTCATCATTAATTTTATCAAATGCATGCATAAAACCCCTAGCATATCATCCAGTACTTCAAAGACATTACAATGACCTACTATACAAAGTTGAAGAAAAAGACAAAGTGCCCTATTGGGCCAGCATCCATAAGAAAAGGAATGTTTCCAAAGGATATCATCCAAGCCATGTAATATGAGGTGGTGTGGTCTAAGGATGTCCAGACATAGTGAAATACAGGGGTGAATATTATCCATGGGTGATTTTGTAGGAGGCGAGTTGTACCTATCATGGATGCAATTCTTTCCAAGCCCTTTATTACCTTTACTCTTTCTTTTCTTCGTTACTTTTTCTTTCTTTTTATTTCAAGGTCTAACTAGAGGACACTGCCTTGGCGTGGTGACCAGAGATGACAGTCTTACCCACAATTACTTTCACAACGATGATAAGGCTGGCTCGTGATGAGACCCCCTTTCCCTTGGTCATGCAACCAAAGGTCATTGCCCTGGCATGCTAACCAGATAATGGCAATGTCATACTACTAGGTACCTATGAACATAATGGGATGGCATGTGATGATACCCCCCATCGTCCTAGCTAGGTCTTGTTTTTGTTATTTTTCTTTGGGTCCCTCTTGTTTCTTATCGAGAGGCTTTTTATTTCCTTCTCGGGGATCCCTGGGCGAGGCATCTCTAGGTTTTATTTTTATGGCTTTTATCTCTTACCAGCTGCTTTTACCTCCTGGGCCTTTATCCCCTTATTCCCACAAGATAAGGTTTAACCCCACAAATAGGTCATCCTAATGACCGAACTAGGGGAATGGGATAGACGAAAGGGAGATAAGATGTAAAACTGATAATATGATGGGAGCAGATGATGGCTATTCACAATCCCCCCTGGTGGCTAACCAGAACCTATGGGTACAAGCTTGCTAGGGTACATTGTCAATCCCCCCAAGCATGGTAAAGTGGCTTAGTGTAAGATCCAAGCAGTCATTGGAAATGAAAGGAATCTAATGCATATATCTAAAAGTTATAATGATCAAACATGACACACACCATGATACCTGGACCAATTACCTCATGGAGAAAGAGTCTTATCTGATACAAGTACAAGCCGAAGGTGATGGATGTTGTTGATGCTGACAGGACAAGTCTGATGAAGAAGAAGAAATATGGGCCCTTCAGGGCCATGCTCAGGTCAATCCTGCTCTCGGTACTCCATGTCTAGGACCTATGGGCCTTGAGACACGATCTCCTAGTTATCCCATGAAATCGGGGATAACATCTGGCTCCAACTCGAGGACATGTGCTCACTGTAGAGCGCATGAGAACCTCATCATCTCTGGCATAAACCTGCAGACCTACTCAGACACGAAAAGGGCATCAGTAACAAAGGTGGGGTGGTATTTCCACCCCACATATATAGACATATATATATATATATATATATATATATATAAAGTAATCATAAGTGTGAATATAAAGTGAAGTACTTACTTGTACTTACCTGTTGGCTGTATGTTGGTGTAGTCAAACAACCAATGAAGCCAATCCAACAACCTCTCACAGTACCTTCCTTTGTGATTCATCATAAACCAAAATAGTGATAAGTTAAGCACAAAAATAACATGGGTTAGAACATGTATCAAATCATCGGGAGTCTTAAAGTCTAACTCATGGAGGCAGGTGGGAGGGATAAAATCCTGCCAAGTCCATCTCTAAGAAAAATTCTCAATCCACTTCAAGAAAGGGTCATGAAAAATGCAAGGTTCAGAAAACTAACTCAAAGGGCCTGTAGAATGGCTACCTAGGACATCCTCACTTTCTGAAGTCAAGGAAGGGATCAACAAAGATCTAGCATACGATTGGAAAACTATCAAGGAAAGGTTGAAATACTGGGCTAATTGAATCAAACTTACAGTACCCAACCAACATTTGGAGCCTAGGTTTTTCCTAGGAGGAAACTCAACATAAAAAAGGTACTTCCCAACTACACCTTTAATGGAAAAGAATGGTAAAGTAATAACATGTGGCTAGAGTGAAAAGTCATGAGAAGCCTTCTTTAGGTAAACAATGTTTTTACTCCTACCAAAATCTGAGCATAGTGGCGGTTGATATTCATGTTCATAGGGTAAATCTAAGTGCTCGGAGGATTAATCATCAAATGCCTCAAGGTAAGACTGGAAATCATTAGGAAAATGTTATACTCGGTCAACCTTGGGTGTTTTTGGAGAGTCAGTAAAAATCTCATCTCCCTGTTGCCACTATTCAAGAGCTTGCTATGATAATTGTGAAGGCAACACTTGGAGATGACTTTTTATGTCATAGATGGGATCTGTATCATAACTAAATGCATCCCATCTACATCTCCCAACATGTATGAACTCGTCGAAATCAGCTATGTCAGTATCAGTATCATAACATGGAGGAGTCAAAACATCCAATACTTCTGTACTCTCTGTGTCATAAGGTAAAGAACCACTAAAAACTTGGAAGGGGGAATAATTGACCTCGCTTAATCCTTCCTGTGCAAGAGCTTCAATTATTTGGATGGATTCATTAGGTGGAAGATCTACCTCTACATCTTCAGTCTTGAGACACAGGGGATCTATCTTATCCAAGGGTTCCATTCCTTCTTCATTCTCTGAGTCATAGAACAAGGTATCATCAAAAGAATAAAAATGACTTAGCTCATTCTCTTGATCTTCTGTAGGAGGGACAGGATCTTGGAGAGCTTCATCAAACTGAGGAGCGATTACTAGTGCTTCATCCTCATAATTCACGTCTCTGGTTATATCTTCGTTGCATTCTATTTTATTATGGGAGAGGTCTTGCCCCTCTTCAAGGGGTTGATAATGGTCTTCATAAACCTCGTCTCTTATATCAGAGGATTCTTGGTATTGATCATGATAAGCTCTCCTGAGATCTTCTACAATCTCACTGGTGAATCCTTTGTGGTGTAAGGTTACCATGAGGTTTTGAAGGACATCTTCATACGTTTGGAAATCTAGCTTAGTAAGGTCTATCAACCTATTCATGAGGTGTATGAAAGATGATATACCCCTGTCCTTGAAACAAATCTTAAAACGATTTTGTAAGTAGGGTGGCAGAGTGAGTAAGAACAACTTTATAAGAGCATCCTCTCCTCCCAACTTTATCTCGCTCAAATACTCCAAAACATTTACTATGTGAGGATCTGGGAGACCCAAAAATGTTGGAGAGTTGTTTAGCCATTTTGTATCAAAGTAACTTGGGTATCCTTGAAAACTTATGAAATCAATACACGAATACATTTGTTCCCAGTGTGCCATGATCCCATAACTTGAAAATATCACAGAAAGTAATGTGGCACCCCAATAAATATTAGTGGAGTCGCGAGATAGTTTTCCTGAAACTACCAAAGAAAAGGGGAATAAAAGCCTAGTTGAGTCGCCAGGTAAGCTTGTAAGAGAAAGGTCTTTGAGGCAAGGCTTACCAAAAGAGTTGTCGTTGAGGAATATTGACTCAGTGTTCCCTGGAAATGGCATCAAAATGTTATCGCTGAGTTTGTAGTTTAGGTCATAGGCTAAAGGATAGAGATCAAACTGGCGTAACAGGAACCTTCCCCACCCAATGTCACCTCAATGGGGAGGTTCTTTCTTCTTAGGGAGGTTAGCCCAGGGGAGACGTCCCCGACAACCTATGGTTTGAAGAGGCAGAACGTATTAAGTCAAGTTTTCGAGTTCCCTCCTCACAGGTTACCACTAGAGTCAGACAGTCCGACTAATCAACCAATAAATGAAGTGTATGCCCTATTGAAAACACCTGCCAGGAACAAGACCACAGTGACACAATATATATATGCAGGATATAACTCAAAGGGTTAGTACTTCAATGACTATCTGATATTATTCAATAAGCAATGTACTGCAATAGATATAAAATGAAGTCAACGTTTTGTCAATTAGCTATGAAAGACGATCAATTCATCAATATCTATGGAGATGACTAAGCCAACAATATATCCAATCAACAATTTGCTCAATAAATGCTTCAAGTCATCATTTAATTGCTTATATTCAACTTTTTTTGCGTCAAGATGAAATATCCAACTGTGACGTCATCCCTAATTAGGTTAGTTTGGTTAGTTAGCGTTTCCAAATTTAAGGTTTTGAAAGTAGTTTTGTACACTAAAACTTCAATTTTGGAGATTATATATCAGTGCCTTAGGGTATATGGAGTCAAATAAGAAAAGGGCACAAGATTTTGAAAGGATGATGACATAAATAATAGAAGGTAGGGCTCTATGGTGCTTGATGCAGGATCATTGCCCATGTCAAGCGAGCCAGCGCGAAAGCAGGAGACAGCTAGACAAGCCAGCACAAATCTCTTTTTGAAAGCACCTTGGTATTGTTGCACAAAACATTAATGTGTGGATTTAATGGAGCGCACTTTGTACATTGTAATGGACCTTGAGAGGATATCTCACGTCCTTAAGTAGATGAGGCATTTAATAGATTTAATGTTAGTAGATAGAAATTTATTTCTAGATTTGATAGCTTTAGAGCTCGAGAGGGAAATGGGATATAGACACCCTCCTTTGTACATTTGTATTATCATTGAGAGTATTCCGAGGAGAAGAGCATGCAAAGAACCGTATGAAGAACACCCATGTACAGATATTCTCTATGTTATTCTCTATGTATTGATGATATTATGCTCATGAATGTTTACTCCTTGTCATACATTTGCTTTTATATGCTGTGTATGGAATTTCATGGTTGAATTGAAGTTCGTGAGAACAAGGAGTTAGTTTCAATTGTTTCTCTATCTTGAACCAGAGAATTCCTGCAAGGAGTGCAGTTGAATCGTCCATAAGGAGTGCGTTGACGGAAGGGTTCAGATAGAGGGAACTTTTGTTCTAAGTTCTTAGAAGTGTAGATTGGGCACCGGAGCCGTGCAAGGCGTGCGCAGGCTAGATGAAGTCTTAGAGTCGCGAATCTGAGTAAAAAGGGATTGAAGGATTTTTGTTGCAGGAGTGCGCAGGGTCGAAGACTTTATCACTTAGCAGTGATTGAATATTTTCCGCAAGGAGTGCGTGCAAGAGTTTCTTCCTGAGAGACTTGGAGTCATGAAATCTCAGGAAGGATAGGCCTTTGAGTTCGTTGAAGAACAGGGATAGAAGTGGTGCGTAAACGGGTTGAGGGAAGAAACGCAGGTTGGCGAGCAAGTCTCGTGGGGAGACATTTCTTGTCTGTGGATTGCGCAAGAAAAAGAGTGGACAGTCGGTATTCAATGAGGAGAATCCGTGAGTTACCGTGGATCGTTAGATCTCCCAGGGGTGCGAGACAGTTACAATGCAAGCGTGGAGAGGTTCGAAGATCAGAACAACTCGAGCCATTGATCCAAGACAGCTAGGAACATTGGATCCATCGCGATATCAGCTATCGGGTCATCGCGAGAAAGGAGTGGAAGATTTGGTCGTGGGAGTCGCGAGAGTGCGAGAAGTGAAGCCCCGACGATTGCATTGATAGTGTGGGACATAGCAAGGTAATGTGGCAGGTGACGCGAGATATCGGCGTTTCGGCGTCTCAGGCGTCGGGAGTTGACCGAGAAGTTAATTGGCCTCGCGAGTGGTGAAGTCACGAGGTAATGATATTTTGGGTATCGATGCCTCAGGCTTCGGAAGTCGAGGTAGGAGTCATTTGAGCTCGCGAGTGGTGAAGTCACGGGGGAGCGAGATCGCGAGTTCGGCATTTCGGCGTCTCGCGTATCAGGGATTGGAAATCCAAGCGCTTGGGGTCACGAGTGGTGAGATAGCGACAGAGCGAAGTTTCGATAAGGGGAGAACGAAGTTGGCGTTGACTAGCGCATCGAGTCTCGGAGAATTGAGATCCCAGAGATAGACCGTGAGCTCACGAAGCTGCGAGTTCCGACTTTCCCAACAAGTGAACAAAGGGGAAGTTGTCAGAAAGAACTGTGGGTGCAGATCTCCTGATTAGGATATATAAGAGCATAGAATTTCTTCGAGCCGTAGAGAAGAGAAGGTCCTGAGGAGGCGAACGTGCTCCGAGGAGTGCGGTTGCCATCAGAGTGGTATCAGAGCGGGAATTATTTTGCTTTCTGTAGCAAGAGAAAAAAAACAATTTCACCATGCCTCCGAGGAGAGAAAGGCGATCACCTGATCCTGAAGACAGGGAGGTGAGAGGAAGAGGCAGACGACCACAGAATCCAGAAATGGAGAGGAATATACGTTATCTCCGAGTGAGACTTGAAGAGATGGAGACGGCACAAAGACGCAGAGTCCGTGCTGGAGATCTGAGTGACTCCGAAGGCGAAATTGAAGCCGAGCCAAAGGAGAATTTGTAGCTGAAGATGCAGCCAATGAGTGACTGATTAAAGCCATTTCCAGGATGAGTTCAAAGACAAAAATGGACATCCCAACTTACGAAGGGAATCTAGATGCAGAAGAGCTTCTAGACTGGATTAGAGCTCTCGACACCTATTTCGATTATGAGGATATCGAAGAAGATAAGAAGGTCAGGCATGCTATCACAAAATTAAAAGGACACGCAAGATTATGGTGGGACGAGCTTCAAGAAGATAGACGTTCCAAAGGTAAGCAGAAGATAAAGAGCTGGGATCGAATGATCGCGAAGATGAAGGCAAAATTCATCCTGAGAGATTATCAGATTTCTTTGTTCAGGCGGATGCAGAACCTGAGATAGAAACTCATGACGGTGAAAGAATACACTGAGGAATTCTATCGGCTGAACATCAGAGCAGGTCATCAGGAGAGCGATGATGAGAAGGTCACCGGATATCTGAATGGCCTGAGATACAATGTTCAGAATTAATTGAGTATGACAACCATCCGAACGGTGGAGGATGCGTATAAAATGGCTTTAAAAGCTGAGGAGAAGCTGAGTTGTAAATAAGGACAGTGAGGGCGAGGTAGGAGCCAGCCAAGAGGCAAAGCAGTTGCCCAGGATAAATTCCAGAAGCCCACGGAGGAATGGAAGAAACCTCAGGGTAAGGTCGAAAGAGGCGGAACCTCACAGAGGCAGCCATATGTTGAACAAAGAGAACAACAAAATGATCAACGAGGTGATTATGCTGATGCAAATGCTCTTCCTCATACTAGAGGTCGAGGTAGAGGAAGAGGTGGAGTAATTACATGCTTCACATGTGGAAAGAATGGGCACAAGTCTTAAGAGTGTCCAGAGAAAAAGAAGGACATAAAAGAAGCTCACATCGTAGAAGCACAGAGGCGAGATGTTGAGGCTGAAGACACAGAAGGAGGAAGATAGCTTGGGATGAATAAAGTCCTTTTGACACCTGAGAAGGAGGTGGAAAGCTCAGTCCAAAGGACCAGACTGTTCAGAACAGCTTGTGAGACCAAGGATAGAGTGTGCAAGGTTATCGTGGACAACGGTAGCACAGATAATCTCGTTTCAACCGAGATAGTAGAAAAGATGGAGATGAAGACAACTGATCACCTGTATCCATACAAAGTTTCATGGCTACATAAGGGACATCAGGTGAGTGTCACAAAACAATGTTTGGTTGAATTCAAGATAGAAGAATATAATGATAAGATCCTATGTGACGTTATTCCCATGGACGTATCTCATTTATTGTTGGGTAGACCATGGCAATATGATAGAAAAGTGATTCATGATGGGAGAATGAACACATATACCCTGGAGAGAAATGGGATGACATACAGGTTGCTTCCAATAAAGGATAAGGAGGTAAAACCAGAAGTAGAAAGAACAATACTTCTCATGAGTGGGAAGGAACTTCTTACAGAGGTTGAGAAAAATGAAGATCCACAATTCTTTGTTGGCAGAAAGCCGAGAATTGTTCTGACTAACACAAGAGTGGATGATTTACCGGATGAAGTTCAGGAACTGTTGGAAGAGTTAGCTGACATCATAGTGGACGAATTACCTCATTCATTTCCACCAATGAGAAGTGTGAGTCATCACATAGACCTCATACCAGGGGCTAGTTTGCCGAACAAAGCCGCGTATAGGTTGACGCCACAAGAAAATGAAGAGGTCAAGAAGCAATTGCAAGACTTGTTGGACAAAGGATTGGTCAGGGAAAGATTGAGTCCATGTGTTGTTCCGACAGTGCTCAGTCTGAAGAAAGACGGAGGCTGGAGGATTTGCACCGATTCAAGAGCGATCAACAAAATAACCATCAGGTACAGGTTTCCACTGCCGAGAATGGATGATCTGATGGATTGCCTGAGTGGGGAAAGATATTTCTCAAAGATAGATTTGAAAAGCGGTTATCATCAGATTCGCATGAGGGAAGGCGATGAATGGAAGACAACCTTCAAAACAAATGAAGGATTATATGAATGGCTATTCATGTCGTTTGGCTTGACGAATGCGCCAAGTAATTTTATGAGATTGATGAATGAAGTCCCGAGGGAATTCATCGGAAAGTTCGTCATTGTTTATTTGGACGATATACTAATTTACAGTAAACTAGAGGCTGAACACTTGAAGCATTTGGCCATTGTGATGAAGAAGCTACAGCAAGAGAAGCTGCTAATAAATATGAAGAAGTCCTCATTTATTTGGGTTTTGTTATTTCATAGAATGAGTTGAGAATGGATCCGGATAAGGTGGATGTGATAAAGAATTGGCCATCACCGAGAAATATTTTCGAGGTGAGAAGTTTTCATGGTTTGGCTAGTTTCTACCGAAAATTCATCAGAAATTTTAGTGGAGTTAGCGCAGCGATGATGGATATTGTAAAGAAGCGGCATAAAACTTTTCATTGGACAGACGAGGCTGAGAAGAGATTCAATTTGTTGAAGGAAAAGATCACAGAGAAACCAGTGTTGGTGTTGCCAGATTTTCAGAAAACATTTCAGGTGAAATGTGCTGTGAGTGGCTTTGCCATAGGAGCAGTCTTGAGTCAGGAAGACAGGGTGATTGCATATTTCAGCGAGAAGCTGGATGAGGAGAAACTAAAATACTCCACGTATGATAAATAATTTTATGCTATCATACAGACGCTGAAGAAGTGGAGGCATTACTTGATCCCAAAGGAATTTTTTTTATATAGCGACAATCATGCATTGCAGTTTGTGACTCAACAGGAGAAGTTGAATCAGAAACATGCTAAATGGGTAGAGTATATGCAAAATTTTACGTTTTTGATTAAACACATTTCAAGTACTGCTAACAAAGTGGTTGATGCTTTGGGCAGGAAATGTTTTCTTCTGCAGGAGTTCAGAGTCAAAACATTGGGTTTTTAAAATCTTAAGGACATGTATGCAGGTGATGCAGATTTTGCAGAGGCATATAAAGCAGCTGAGAATCCAGTTCTCAGAGACAGGAGTCCTTGGATAGATTATATGATCCAGGAAGGATTTCTATTCAGAGGCAATCAACTGTGTATTCTGAAAGGCTCCATGAGGGAGAACTTACTGAAGGAGAAACACAGTGGTGGATTGGAAGGACATTTTGGCCATGAAAAAACATTTGCCAAGCTGAGAGGATCATATTTTTGGCCGGGGATGCGCTCAAAGGTCAAGAGGTTTATTGACAGATGTCAGATTTGTCATCATTCAAAGGGCAGAAAGCAGAATGCAGGGTTTTATCATCCATTTCCCATACCAGAGAGGCCATGGGAGGCGATCAGCATGGATTTTGTATTGGGTTTCCTAGGACGCAAAGAGGTGTTGATTCCCTCTTTGTAGTAGTGGACAGGTTTTCAAAGATGGCACATTTCATTCCATGCTATAAGACCAGCGATGCGACTCACATCGCAAACTTGTTTTTCAAAGAGATCGTGAGACTTCATGGATTGCCGAAAAGCATAGTTTTGGACAGGGATACTAAATTCATAGGGCATTTTTGGAGTACCTTATGGAAGAAGATAGGAACTAATCTGTTGTTTAGTTCTTCTTATCATCCTCAGACGGATGGACAAACAGAAGTGGTCAACCAAAGTCTGGGAAACTTGCTGAGAAGCCTGGTGACAGAGCACCACAGCAGCTGGGACAATGTGTTGCCATAGGCAGAGTTTGCATACAATGATTCGGTGAATCGGAGCACAGGCATAAGTCAATTTCAGGTTGTATATGGCACACAGCCAAGAGGAGTTTCTAAATTGCGAGATTTATAACAGACTGCGACTAGCAGTGCTAGTGTAGAGGAATTCACTGAAGCGATGAAAGAACTTCACAGCCAGGTGAAGCAGCGACTGCAGAATTCAAACTAGGAGTACAAACACAGAGCAGATCAACATCAGAGACAACTTTAGTTTGAAGTTGGTAATCTAGTTCTGGCGCATTTGAGGAAGGAAAGGTTCCAAAGGGGAACATACAATAAACTCAAAATGAAGAAAATCGGACCATGCAAGGTCTTGAGAAAATTCGGAGAGAATGCTTATGAGATTGAGTTTCCGGATGGCATCGGGATATCTCCGATATTCAATATCGTAGATTTATATCCATACAGAGATGGAGAAGCAGAAGATGGAACTGAGGAACCAGCAGTCCAGTGGATAAAGAAATTACCAGTAGCAGAAAAGCCACAGATGGAATGCATACTGGACAAGCGAGTGGGTAAGAAGACCAGAAGAAAAGAATACTTTGAGTATCTGGTCAAATGGAAGAATCACCCAGTGGAGGATTCCAGTTGGGATACCGAAGCAATGATCCAGAAGCATGGAAAGACTGTGCAGGAGCTCATGGATAGGAGCCCGTGAAAATTTTCAAGCGAGGGAGTATGATGCAGGAGCATCACCCACGTCAAGCGAGCCAGCGTGAAAGCAGGAGACAGCTGGACAAGCCAACACAAATCTCTTTTTGAAATCACCTTGGTATTGTTGCGCAAAACATTAATGCATGGATTTAATGGAGCGTACTTTGTACATTGTAATGGACCTTGAGCGGATAGCTCATGTCCTTAAGTAGATGAGGCATTTAATAGATTTAATGTTAGTAGATAGAAATTTATTTCTAGATTTGATAGCTTTAGAGCTTGAGAGGGAAACTGGATATAGACACCCTCCTTTGTACATTTGTATTATCATTGAGAGTTTTCGGAGGAGAAGAGCATGCAGAGAACTATATGAAGAACACCCATGTACAGATATTGAATTAATATAAAGAGCTTTGATTCAATTCCATGGTTTGTGTTATTCTCTGTGTATTGATGATATTATGCTCATGAATGTTTACTCCTTGTCATACATTTGCTTTTATATGTTGTGTATGTAATTTCATGGTTGAATTGAAGTTCGTGAGAACAAGGAGTTAGTTTCAATTGTTTCTCTATCTTGAACCAGAGAATTCCTGCAAGGAGTGCAATTGAATTGTCCGCAAGGAGTGCGTTGACGGAAGGGTTCAGATAGAGGTAACTTTTGTTCTAAGTTCTTAGAAGTGTAGATTGGGCACCGGAGCCGTGCAAGGCGTGTGCAGGCTAGACGAAGTCTCAAAGTCGCGAATCTGAGTAAAAAGGGATTGAAGGATTTCTGTTGCAGGAGTGCGCAGGGTCGAAGACTTCATCACTTAGCAGTGATTGAAGATTTGCCGCAAGGAGTGTATGCAAGAGTTTCTTCCTGAGAGACTTGGAGTCGTGAAATCTCAGGAACGATAGGCCTTTGAGTTCGTTGAAGAACCGGGATAGAAGTGGTGCGTAAATAGGTTGAGAGAAGAAACGCAGGTTGGCGAGCAAGTCTCGTGGGGATACATTTCTTGTCTGTGGATTGCGCAAGAAAAAGAGTGGACGGTCGGTATTCAGCGAGGAGAATCCACGAGTTACCGTGGATCGTTATATCTCACAAGGGTGCGAGACAGTTACAACGCAAGCGTGGAGAGGTTCGAAGATCAGAACAACTCGAGCCATTGATCCAAGACAGCTAGGGCCGTTGGATCCATCGCGAGATTGACTATCAGGTCATCGCAAGAAAGGACTGGAAGATTTGGTCATGGGAGTCGTGAGAGTGCGAGAAACGAAGCCCCGACGATTTTGTGGATAGTGTGGGCCATAGCAAGGTAACATGGTAGGTGACGCGAGATATCGGTGTTTCGACATCTCGAGCATCGGGAGTCGACCGAGAAGTTAATTGGCCTCGTGAGTGGCGAAGTCACGAGGTAACGATATTTCGGGTATCGGTGCCTCGGGCTTCGGAAGTCGAGGTAGGAGTCGTTTGAGCTCGCGAGTGGCGAAGTCGTGAGGGAGAGAGATCGCGAGTTCGGCGTTTCGACGTCTCACGTATCAAGGATTGGAAATCCAAGCGCTTCGGGTCATGAGTGACGAGATAGTGACAGAGCGAAGTTCCGATAAGGGGAGAACGAAGTCAGCGTTGACTGGCGCATCGAGTCTCGGGGAATTGAGAGCCCAGAGATAGACCGTGAGCTCGTGAATCTGCGAGTTTCGACTTTCCCGACAAGTGAACAAAGGGGAAGTTGTCAGAAAAAACTGTGGGTGCAGATATCCTGATTAGGAGATAGAAGAGCATAGAAGTTCTTTGGGCCGTAGAGAAGAGAAGGTCCTGAGGAGGCGAACGTGCTCCGAGGAGTGCGGTTGATGTCAGTGCTTCAAAGGCAGGTCCCTAGAGTCAAAACCCTAGGGGAAAGAGGCTCACTTCGGTGTTTCTTAAGCAAGGCCTCGTGCTCGATCCTCCTTCTTTAGGTCAACTTGGCAAAGTGACTAACATAAAGAATAAGTCCAAGGGAGAAAGTGTTGTAACGACAAGGCTTTCAAACCCTAGAAGATGAAGGCCCTAGGTGTATATAACCTATGCCTAGGACGTCACCCTCTTTCAACCTATAAACTTAAATGCTAGCTCAAGGGAAGAAGCAAGATAAGTGTAGCAAAGACTAGGCTCAATCTCTTTTCTTCAATGGCTGAAAAAAATTCTCTCTCTAAGGGGACTTGTAACAATGACCTACTTGTGGGCTTGTTACCTAGGTTTTTAAATCAACAATATAATAAGCAAATGCCAGAATTTACACCTACACCCATTCAATTAAGAAGTTTTGTAAGAAAATTCACTTCCATATCATGAAGAGAAGCATAAGAAAACCCTAGTTGTGAACCTTCCTTGAGAGAAATGCCACAAAATGCCAAAAATATCCTTCCAATAGCAAGTGTGCCTCACTTATGCAACAAATATACCCAAGAAGGGCGCAAAAATCAGACCTCACAAGTGTGAGTGAATTGTGTTATGTCCAAATGAGGGAAAAACATCCTCAATATATATCATCTCATGACCTTTAATTAATTTTAGGTCATTAAAAATAGCTAACAAGGATAATAACCAAAAATCATACTGTTTTACATTAAACTGCTAAATGAAACCCTTAATGAGCAATAAGAAAGACGTCAAGCCCCTCTGAGGGAGACGTTGGCCCTTTTTAGGGAAAAATACAACACAAGATGATAAACGTTGGCCCTCTCTGAGCCTCCAAACTCTGCCACACATGCCAAAATGATCTGTCAAGGCATCATACATTGGAGGTGACATCATGATGTCCTGGGGCATCAGAAAGAAAACGTTTCACCTATAGTGGGTCAACCACCTTGGACTAGGCTCAGCCAAGGTGTCCTGGATGAAAACATCCTCCTTCTTCTCTCATGCAAAGGCTCGACCAATCATTGTCCTGTCTCTGCCCCTAATGAGGTCCCAATAACCATCTGATGGGATCTTCAGCCCCATGGAGGTCCGAGCTAATCATCTCCCCATGTGTACCGGTCCACTTGGTACCTGTCCTTCGGACATGGTCCTGCACATCAAAAACTTCACCCTCCATGGGCTCATTAGTCCTAGGGATCATAGCAATGTCAATCATATTTCATCATTAATTTTATCAAATGCATGCATAAAAACCCAAGCATATCATCCAGTAGCTCAAAGACATTACAATGACCTACTATACAAAGCTAAAGAAAAAGACAAAGTGCCCTATTGGTCCATCATCCATAAGAAAAGGAAAGTTTCCAAAGGATATCATCCAAGCCATCTAATATGAGGTGGTATGGTCTAAGGATGTCCAGACATAGTGAAAGACAGGGGTGAATATTATCCGTGGGTGCCCTTGTAGGAGGCGAGTTGTACCTTTCATGGATGCAATTCTTTCCAAGCCCTTTATTACCTTTATTCTTTCTTTTCTTCATTACTTTTTTGTTCTTTTTATTTCAAGGTCTAACTAGAGGACACTTCCTTGGCGTGTTGACCAGAGCTGACAGTGTTACCCACAAGTACTTTCACAGAGATGA
>JZKD02S1880754.1:328940-339454 GCA_000966675.3 Picea glauca | reverse complement strand
AAAGCCTTAAGACATGCAACTTTTTCATTATGAACCCTTGATCAGGGAAGTTTTCCAAAGATTAGGCTGTATTAATTTTTGTCAACAAATGTTGAGGGGGCACCCAGAGGTGGCTAGGGAGTTTTCCCTAAACTTTGATAGGACCAAAAATAAGGTTGGGACATTGGAGTTTTAGGTATCTGAATTATACATCGCAACAAAAACTGAGATACCTAAAACTAGTGAGAGATGGTTCAAGGCCATGCCCCTGAATAATTCCTTTTCAAAGGAATTCCTCAAACTAGAATACTAAGGAGACAATTTATCAAAGGGTGTGCCCAGAAATCATATGTTGGAGGGATTTGATAAGTTGTTGAAAGTGATTCAAATATACTTCACGTGTCAAGGAATATTTAACATGATATATTAGTACCATATAAGTTTACTTCTACATTTCACGGGTAAAGATTCCATGAATATCCCTTTCTACCTATTTAGAAGTCTTGCAAAAATGTCTGACAGGGTTCAAGCCAAATAAGAAGCAGTTGATAAAAGTGTCTTCCATTCATGCCTTATAAATATTCTAGTGATGGAGGAATTGAGAAAGAAAAACATGGATTGGGAAACATTTATTACCTCTTCACACTTCTAGCTAAACGTTGCTCCCACTCCAAAGTCTAAAATACAAAGGCTTGTTCCTAATGATAAGGTTTTACATTTAGAGGGAAACAAGAAAAGGAAGAACACTAAGATTGCTAGAGGTGACAAAGAAACTAAGGATCATGAAGGAGGAGAAACTTCATAGTCTTCACAGAGAGAGGCTTCACCTATGCCAGATCCAAGTCTAGTAAAGGCTCCTTCAACTAAGGATACAAGTTTGAAAGGAAGGAAGATTGTGTTTCATTCACCCAGTGTAGCTGACAAGGTCAAATATAGGAGGCCTCTTACCAGAGAAGTAGCTAAACAAGAGATCCCTGTGAAAGAGGATGCAATAAGATCTTCATCCCAGAGGAAAGGTAAATCCATATATTTTGAGAATCCTGTTGAAATCATTGATACCACCACTCCTCAAAATGAGAGAAATCATACTTTTAAGAGGCTAAAAGAGGCAAGGGTTGAAATTGATAAACTGAAAAAAGAGGAGTTGGTTTAAAGGAAGAAGCTTAATGGACTCATGGAAATGTATCATGAAACTATTGAAAAAGCCATATTTATAGCAAAAAGGTTTCGTCCTCTCCACACACGGCTCAAAAATTTATATAGATAGAACATAGCCTACCAGTCTCATATCAGAAGGCTAAAGATGGAGCTACAACATTTCAAAGAGGAGTTGGAAAAGAATAATATGGATATGTTACCTATAGCTGCCACCAGGAGGAGCTCAAGAGTCAAAAAATGAAGAAGATGACCACCTTAACTCATATCAATTTTGACAGTTTCTTGTTTTTGTATTTTTCTATTTTGAGGATGGTCATGTTTGATAACTCATGTTTAGCTAAGGATGTGTTATCTTCTTAGTCATATATTATGATCATACGTTATTAAAACAGTTGGTGGAACTAGGAATGTTTTTTGGAATGTTTTGAGATGTTTTCAAATGAAATGAGCATCTATATAAAAGTTCACAACGTCTGGCGCTGTGAACTGGCTGATACAGGCTGGCGCTGCGAACTCTTGTTCTGGAGATATTGAAGTAATAAAAAATTGTCATATGGTCAAATGAATGCATGACACTTGTCCGAGGGTCATTTTTAAGATGGGAAGTCACCCTCCAAATGAAGAATGTGCTCAAAGGGACAATTCATCAGCAATAAAAAAAATGTTAAAGGTGTTGCCAACATTAGCCTAGTTTTTAGCATTTTAGTTATTTTTTGTTATCCACCTATTTCCATGCTTCTTTGAGGGCACAAGGATCCTAGTATAGGGAAGTTATTTGAATTGCACAACTTTCATTGACAATCTAGACTATAAAAGAAACATTGTAGCTCAGTTAGAGGGTTTTTGAAGGATTAGTATGGGACTCATATTTTGAGATTGTGAACGTAACAGAGACAACTCTGATTTTATGTACCAGACCTGAGACATTTTTACAAATAGAAATCAGTCTTTTCCCTTTATCATATTATTTATGTCTTCCTTTGATGATCATCTGTTGAAGGTTTCAATTGATCTATTGTGTATGTATTACAGTGAAGGATTTGTTGTGACATTGTTCATGATTTCATCAGAGTTTTCCTTTTGATTTAAGAAGTTCTTGTTTCAGAATGTTTTCCTCATATATATATTAGTATTACCTGATGTAAATAATAGATATATTTCACATTTCTTACTGAAGTCTTCTCTCTATTCATATTATTCCTTAAACCCTGATCCAAGTTATTAAAAACGTCATTTGTTGGTGCATCTTATCTTAAATACTGTGATTGACACTATTTTACTGAGTTTATTTATCCATTCACCATCTTATTATTAAAAAAAAAACTATTTTAAACAGACTGATGTGTTTTAAGATTACACTTTAGAAGTAAAAATGTGACTTTTAGTGCTAATAGATAGTACATGTTGTGTTGTTTCTAGTGATATGTTGTACGTCACATAGTTCCTCATGGTTAGGGAGATATGGCCTTGAGAAGTTGGAGAACCCTCATATGTTTTCTAGAATCCCTAGAAGGTCAAAGAAGTCAAATTATTCTATAAGCTCCTAGAATAAGTTGACCAGTCAAAGCAGTTAGTCATGGGTTAAGTGGTTGCAGAAAGAAAACAATTAAAAATTAATTAGTTGCAGCTAGACGTGGATAGTTTACTATTTGTGGAAAAGTGGTTATAAATGCACAAAGTGGTTAGAAATTGGTTAGCCCCAAAAGAAAAAAGTTTGTTAGATGATAACCCCTAGAGGAAGGTACTTCAATAAGTATAAATAAGAGAGAAAGGGTCTCTTATGAAGATTAATCTTGTGATCATATTGACGATATTTTTTTGGTGAAGGGTTCATTGCAGGTAGTCATGGATGTATCAAAAGTTATGCAAGTCTGAGGAAGCAAGGAATTTTGATGGTGAAAGTTTTAGAGGTTCAGAAAACCCTAGTTTTCTAAAGCTGTACATGGGCTGCAGTGGGCTCAGGTAGATACATACGCAGGATACAGTGGGATAGGGAACACACATACATGGTATGAAGAAGCTTAGGGCACATATATTTGAAAAGTAAAATAAATGCTTAACTCTATGCTAGTACCAGGTTCCCGAACTCTGAAGCAAGTTCCAAAGATATCGTTATACAGGTTCAAATCTGTTACAGAAGTTATGGTATGGTTATATGTTGTCTTGATGCTTAGATTTACTCATGCTATGGAAAATGCTTAAAGCATTCTTTGTATGGGTGTTGTGAGATATGGATATGGTATATGTTGGTTGGTTGATTGAGTGAGAAACACTCTCATGTTTGGTATAGCGTTGATATGGTTTAGGGATATATATGTTATATGATGATGCATGCATGAGGTACATGCATAGGTCTCTTGGTATGGTTGTTTTTTGATTTGGTTATGGTATATGTATGAGTGAGAAACACTCTCATGTATGGTATCATTCTAATATGGTTTCTATAGCTCAGACCCTTGAGCTACTTGTACTTGGTTGAGGATTTGTATGATGATGTATGTATGGCACAATTTGGTTGTAGTGACCGGTTTGATGTAGTGGCAGGTTACTGGTGGATGTGACAGAGGTAAGAAAGTTTCAAAAGTGTAAAAAAATGGACTCCCTAGTTTTATAAAGGTGTATGCAAGTTGATAGAAGGAAGAATGCTACATACGCATGCTGCAATATAGGCAGGCCACGTACATATGTGGGTTGTAGAATAAATAGGTCACATACCTTTTGGCAGATTCATTTTTTTTTACAAGATGGGTCTTGTACTTGAGGGTTGGATTCCTCACATATAGATTGGTGTTGAGATCTGCAAGTTGAGTCTTGTATTTGGAGTTGGTACTGTATTGGAGTTGTTTCTCTTTTTAGTTGATGTTGATAAAACCCTGATATTGTAGTCTCTTGTAACACATAATACAAAAGGCTTACACATATATCTAGTGTTCCTTGTGTTCATTATGGTGATGGATTAATGTTATTTATTATTCATAAATGTTTTTGATACATGGAAGTAGCTAAGTACAAATGAATAATATATTTGAAGCAGTTGCTAACTAAATTTTTGAAAGAAGTGTAAAATATCCCTACACTGATTCACCCGCACCCCTTCTCAGTATGGTTGGCGTGTCCAACATATAAAAATGATTCCTCGGTTCTTAATTGTTCAAAAGAACTCTAATATATATATATTATATATATTACATTTAAACTAATTAAAACGTAAAGTCATGCTCTTTTGTATAACGAGACATGAGTTTACCCAATTACGTTTATAAATACACATTTTGTATACTAAATATGACATCGAATAAGAATAATATATGTTATATGAATACATTTTCTGTTGTATTTGATTTCCAATCTTGAACTTGGTATCATAGAATTACGCCCTCGTCCATTCCACTCCTCCCTCAACTTCATTTACCCTCTTTCTCACGTTTCCACCTACTCTTCCTCTCACAATCCTCCTCTCGGCTTCACCTCACACTTGTGAATGTTTCATAGAAACCTGCATAGGAGACCTAGCTAAAGAAAGTACAAACAAATATTATCAAGAAAGGATAAGAGATTAAATAGGGAAGAATGAGAAAATATATTCACACTACTCCAATGAGCTAATGAATGATGATCATTGTGATACAATGAATGAGTGGAATACACTCATATATAGGAAAGAACATTCCATAATCAAGAAAATAAATCGAGCATTAATATTTCCTTAGAAATGCATGCATGCATAATAGTGATGATCTAAATAGAAAGTGTAGAATAAAACTAGTCAGTTAACTCCCACTGAACTAGTGTGTCAACAATAGAAATTTCTCCACCACCCCCACTGAACATCACTATGGACTAAAAAATGAGTCCCGGATACTAGGCCATATTAGGTAGTCATGTACAATACAACTAATGAACAATGAATAAAAATGAGGAAAGAGGGAAAACCATGTGGGAACAAAACCCCCCCTCAAAAGATAATGCATCAAAGGAAGAAAGGAAGATGCTAGGAAATTGTGTTCTTCACTCCAAGATGATCCCAAAAGTCTGAAACTTCAGTCCATTGAAGGTATTGGTGAAGATATCAACATTTTTTTCAAAGGAAGTCTAGAACTATAGATCAATGGTCATTTCATGTACTATATTTCTGATGAAATTCATGTGGGATGCAATGTGTTTGGTTTGCTGTCGTTGTATTGTATCTATGCAAAATATTAGTGTACTCTAATTGTCACACCATATGACAGTCGTACAATGAAACTGGATACCAATATTGGTAAGGAATTGTTGAAGTGAAAGTTCCTGAATGACACAGTTGACTACTCCTCTATACTCTGCCAAAGAAATGGTTGATTGCTTCTTAGTTGAATAAAAAATAGGGCTTGACCCAAAACTAAGATTGTACCTGGAAGTGGACTTGTGATATGTTCCATCATGAACCCAACAGGAATTTGTGAATCCTATGAGATCTAATGCACATGAAACTACATAGTGAATCCCATAACTCATGGTTCCCTGAACATATCTGAGGATGTGCTTGGCAGCCTTTCATTGCATATCATGGGGCTCCTGTATGTATCTGGAAACTGATCCTACTACATATGATATATCCAGATGGTTGTGGATAAGATACAAAATGATCCCCACTAACCGTCGATACAAAGTGTTGTCCACTAATGGTGTATCCCATTCATCCTTAAGTCTGATCCTAGATAAGAAGGGTGTAGGTGTAGAATTATACTCTTTCATGTGGAATCTATCCAGAGGATCCCTGACATACTTATCCTGAGAAATTTTTATTCCTAAAGAATCCTAACTAATCTCAAGACCAAGAAAGAAATGAAGTGGATCCATGTATGTCATAGAGAACCTGTCATGAAAAATATCTTTAACCATAGCAATGGATGAATCAAAGATACCAGTGATCAAAATTTCATCAACATAGAGTACTAAAATCATCAAAGAGTTAGTATTCCTCAGCATGTAAACATTGCAATCAGATTTGCATCTAACAAAATCATGTGAAAGAAGATAAGAATTCATCTTTTCATACCATGATATAGGTTCCTTCTTGAGGACATAGAGTGACTTCTTCAATATACATACTAAACATGAGTTTTGAATGAACCCTTGTGGTTGCTCCATGTAGATATCCTCTGAAATATTTTCGTGAAGAAAAGCATTCTTCACATCCATCTGGTAAACTTCCCATCCTTTCGCTGCTACAATGGCTAGAACCAAGCAATTTGAGTCCGTATTTTCTACTGGATGAAAGGTCTCATCATAATCTATCCCATGAATCTGTTGAGATCCTTTTGCAACTAACCTTTCCTTATACCTACTCAACTGACCATATGCTTCTCTTTTGGTCCTATAAAACCATTTTCATTTGACAAGTTTCCTCCCTGGTGGAAGTGGAATCAGATCCCAAGTCTGATTCTTTAGGAGTGAGTCAAACTCCTCCTAGGTGGCTACTTCCCATAAAGTATTTTCCACATCTTATCTATAAATTTGTGGATCAAAGGAGTGAACAATATAGAAATGTAGAGGCATCACTGGTTCAGAAGCTTAAAGTACATGAGAAGGGTCCTCATGCTGATATTGAGTCCTCCTCGAATCCAATGGATTCCCTGCAAGGACACCTTCTACATGAAGTGTTTACTATTCCCACTTGGGAATCTATTGAATCTCTGGTGCTAGCTCCTCATCTGGTTGTACTACATGCTCAACTCCATGTACAAAATCCTCTAAATATGAGTCTGAATATGTAGCATCTGAGTGTATGGAATCATCATCTCTGATCTCTGGAACTGATGGAAGAAAAATAGTCTTTTCATGTTTCACTGGAGGTGCATGAAAACAACTCTCCTCAAACTGAACACTGTGCTCCATGATGAGCCAGTCTCTAGAGGGATCAATCAACCAGTACCCCTTCACATCATCTGGATATCCCCAAAATATGCAAGGTGTTCTTTGTGGATCTAATTCTTTCCTCTTTTAAAAAGGAATATGGGCCCATACACGAGATCCAAAGATGCATAAGTGTGTGACATATGGTTTGTCACCTTTCCAAGCCTCAAAAGGTGTCATGTCCTCAACATATCAATGAGGAAATCTGTTATGTATATAAGAAACACAGTTAAGTGCCTCAACCCAAAGCTTGGAAGGAAGAGACCTCACATGCAACATGAAATTGGTCATCTCCTTGAGATATATGCTCTTCCTTTCAGCAACTCCATTCTATTCCAGAGTGTATGGAACTATATGTTGCAATTGGATACCAGCCTCATGAAAAATATTCTGAACATCTCTATTGATATACTCCCCACCATTGTCTGTACATAAGATCTTGATCTTCTTCCAAGTCTGTGTCTCTAATAGAGATTTAAATTCTTTGATATTCTTCCACTCTTTCCTCTCCTGCTACTGCTACTAGAGTATCATCCCCCATGAGAATAGGGGGTCTAGAGCATGAAATCAAAGAAGTGAAAACTTCCTGTTTTGATACCATATGATGTAATGCACCAAAATCTATAATCCATGAATTAGATGAGCAATTAATTGCAACAAGAGCATGATGATTACCTTTCTTAGATGCATGATATTCTTCCTTTTTCTTCTTGGCTCCTTAAGGAATGAAGTTTCCAAGGTTGTTTTGCTGAAGTGCGTGAGCCATAAGATAGATTTTTTTCTTCATGCATGTGGATTCCTCATGATTTGGTTTATTGCAGTAAGTGCATTGCTTTCCATTCTTCTTCTTCTTCTCTTTGGAACCTGAAGAGTATTTGAAGGGTCTGGAATACCCCTCCTCTTCTTTATGTTTCTCCTTTCCTTTTTTTTTGGATTTATGATTGGATGACCCTTTCCCATATTTCATGGTGAGTGCATGTGCTTTGGGTTCTCTAATTAGGCGCATCTGAATGATTTTTTCCTTCTCATGTGTGAGAGAATCAATGAAATGCTCCATGGTAGGAATCTTTCACTTTGATCCCAAGAGATATCTTCCATAATGGAAAGTGGAGACATAAAAAACATATTCTAGTCATAAATTAGCCAAGATTTTTAGAATAAGTTGGTCTACTTGTGTAGACTTATCAATACCACAACATGCCAAGCTCGATATCAAGGATTTAAAATTGGTAAAACAATCATGTATATTATCAAAACTTCTAAGATCCAAGGTACTCAACTCTACCTTAAGCATATGACCTTTCATCTCATCCATCTTTCCAAACAAACTTTCCAACGTGGTCCAAATCGTGTTTGGAGTCTTGAGTGTGGCAACATGAACCCATAAATCAATTGAAATCAATTCAATAATAATTCATGTGGCCTCATCCTTTCGGTTCACCCATTTGGTCTTTTCAATTGTTGATGTAGGTTTGGTTTCTATCCCCATCGTCAAATTATAAATTCCTTTCCTTCTGAGTTCGAATTCACCCTTGGGATTCCAATAAGAAAATTTTTATGGTGTGAATATCACCACCAAGTTTGACTAAAGAATTGGTGTCGTATCCATCTCTCCCACCATTTCTAAGAAACCCTAAAATTTTACTTTCAATCTGCAAGTGAAAAAATTGAGAAATCACTGGAAAAAAATGTGTTTTTAGAGGCCGTCACACCTTTCCTTAAGAAACATAGAGACTAGGTTGCACTATGCTAGTGTACTGGGTGCAACCACAACATAATTGAAACTATCGTAAGTTTGGGTGTGAGAATCACTCCTTTTGATAGGGAGAAGGTGTGATGGTCACTCTTTTCGACTAAGAATGGTGTGCTCTGACTGTTACATGGATTTTTCTTGCCGAAAATATAATTTTCCTTATTATATGGATTGTATGGCTTGATCCAAGCAGCTTATCTCTGATACCATGTCAATGTTTCATAGAAACTGCATAGGAGACTTAGGTAAAGCAAGTACACACATATTATCAAGAAAGAATGAGAGATTCAAAATGGAAGAATGAGAAAATATAGTCACACTTCTCCATTGAGCTAATAAATGATGATCATTGTGATATAGTGAATGGGTAGAATACACTCATATATAGGAAAGAACATTCCATAATTAAGAAAATAAATCAAGTTGTTAGCTTTCCTTAGGAATGCATGCATGCATAATAGTGATGATCTAAATAGAAAGTGTAAAATAGAACTAGTCAATTAACTCCCATTGAACTAGTGTGTCAAAAATATAATTTTCTCGAACAAAACTCCCACACGAAAACACCCCCCATTTTCCTCACTCACCCATTCTCCCATTCCTCGCCCCATTCTAAAATATGCCTCGTGTGTCATATCCATTTTTCCATTTGTGCACCCCAATGATATCCATTCCCCCATTCAACAATTCATATATATCACATATATATCGCATTCTCCTCGCCTATCAAAACCATTCTCCCATTTGTGCACCCCGACCATATCCATTCTCCCAATCCCCATTCACCCATACCACTCTAAGCGTTCCTTCCCAACTTTCCCTCTTCCCTTACCCTCATCTTACTCTCCACGGTGTGCCAACCCTAACTGTTTCTCGTATTTGCGATATATATATTTAATATTAAAACATTATATATATATATATATATATATATATATTTAATATTAAAAATAAAAATATTAAATATATATGAAATATCAAAAATATATTTGATAGTGAGCCCTCATCCTTGTCTTTTTTTCATTAACAGTTAGCATGTGCCTTCTTACCGACAAACACCATGAGAAACACGAGGATATCATATAGAAATCCCGGGGAAGAGAAGAAAAAAGAAGGAGGATCAGAGAACAACGCTCCCTCCATGCCGGAGCTAAGCGAATGCTTCAAATGTTTTTGTGTAGGCCTTATAAATCAAGTAAATACTTCGTTGGATGCCAAAATTAGAAAATTAAATTAAGAACTAGCAAAGTGCAACAGAAACTACCATGACATGAGAGTAGATAAATAAGCATTAGAGAATGGGAGTAGAAGCCCCAGTAACTCAACCTCATAGTGGGCGCCTCACCAATAACATTACTCGTCCAACATGGGAACGTTTAATAATGGCATGCCCAAGGTGAAGATTATTGTTCCATAATTTGATGGATCAGACACAAGAGGAAAAACAAAATGGGTAAATAAAATTGACCAGTACTTAAAGTATTACCAGCTTTTTGATGATGAAAAAAAAATTAATGTCACATCTATACATCTGAAGGACGACCTTGCGTATGATTTGTTCCTACAATAGAGAGAAAAATCCAAATCTCTAGCAAGAGACTAGGTAGTACTTAAAAGGAACTTCTTCCTAAGTGTTCTCGACACAAAAGAAAAAGGGATCATTATGGTGTTCGCTATTATTATGAATAAGTTTCAAAACAATATCAAAATATATATATATATATATATA
>JZKD02S1880754.1:318470-328899 GCA_000966675.3 Picea glauca | reverse complement strand
ATTATTATGAATAAGTTTCAAAACAATATCAATATATATATATATATATATATATATATATATATATATATATACGTTCTTCAACACTAGTGCATTACTTTCTCGCATTGAGTCGAACTGGCATCTTCTATAACAAATGCGTTAAGGTGGGCCAGTATAAGCACACATAACTTTAAGATGGTGAGGTTGTGAAGATATAAGTACAATTGATTGACTTACATGTTCATGAGACCAGGTGGCACATTGAAAAACACAATTAGCTTTCCTGCGGTGGGGATATTAGTCCAAGACATTTAAAAACATAGAGTTAGCCCAGGTGCCTTCAATATAAGAAAATAAGATAGGCTTCCATTTCTCCATTGCTAAAACTACTTAGGGAGGTATTTTCTACTTCACAACCTTGATAATACTCTGTTCCATGGAAGATTATTGAAATCTCTTTACATAATTTTTTTTTGTGCCAAGGTATTAATGTCCTTCATACACGGTTTTAAAACTATTTTTTTCATGAATCTAAGTAAACTTTTTTAAGTAGTCCTATTATCGAATATGTTTTCCAGGTTGAGGCTTCAGATCCTAAAAAAGTGCCATTATGTATCATAATCACAACCGAGAACCATTAAATGAAAGCGCAACCATCGGTGAGGCTCTTATTTTTTTTTAGCAATGGGCAAGTTGCAGCCTATCTGTTACATATCCATGCTACTCAGTGACATCTAGGAAGCCCCTCCACCTCATTCACAGCAAAAGAACCTCTTTCTCATTGTTGGGATACATGATATAGAATGTTGAGTCGACTTGGAGGATATCTAGAAGGTCAAGTGACTGGGAGGATATCTAGAAGGTCAAGTGTCCCCAACGCTTCATCTTCTCTCTATTTCATTTCTCCTTCATTTCTTTATTCGTTTATCCCACGTGAAAAGTGTGGGAAAAGCGCTATGAGAATCTCATTATTCCATTATTCCATTATATACAACAATATACTGCCCAACTTAACATATATTACATACAAAATGAAAATCAATTATACTGACATGAGCCCTCTATGCTAACAAGATGATTTCCTTCATCATCCATAACCTTAAGTATGCATGTGATGATCATTCCATTATTCCATTATATACAACAATATACTGCCCAACTTAACATATATTATATACAAAATGAAAATCAATTATAATGACATGAGCCCTCTATGCTAACAAGATGATTTCCTTCATCATCCATAACCTTAAGTATGCATGTGATGTGTTGATCATCTTAAAGTCTTGTGGCAATAGCCAATTGTTCTTGCCAGATCTCATTTGTATCAAACGAGATCACTGCAAGGTGACTTCATTGATTTATTAGAAGTGGACAAAGATAACGCGGTCTCTTATATTCAAGTGAATAAGATGAGTGCGAATGAAGATAACCCGGTCTTTCAGATTCAATCAAAATCATCTGTCATGTATCATGATCGCTTCTGCACCTCGACGGTAGGATGAAAACAACCGGATTCATGAAGGAGAAGTTAAGTTTTAGCTTAACAAAATTACACAATTGAAAAAAATCTTGAAACTGTGTATATATGTAGATTCATCAATTTTTGTATTATTGACAAGAATTCATTATGTTCACGTGGCTTTTAGAAGGGCTCTGGAGAAAATGGACAAGGAAGCATGGAGATCCAATGCATTTCATTCCTAAAATGGAGTCGGAATTAACCGCTAGTGAGACTAGTCCTGCAGTTGTTCATCTGAGTAGGGGGATTTGCTTTACTTGGAAATTATAGCACTAAGGAAATTAGATTGATAATGTCCCACCATCCTATGGAAACCCTTAAAAGTTGCATCATGTTATGTTCTAATTCCAATTTTAACAACGATGATAAACAAATTCATATTTCATTTTGCCCACGTAAGCCACAATCTCTCAAATGGATATTTTAAAGTTTGATTTATAATTTAATTATATATTTTAAATTTTTTATAATTTAATTATATTTTATAATTTTTTTGGAAAACATTAAAAAACCTTGGGCTTCTAGGTAGAAAATAAATTCAACAAAGCCTTCCATTCCCATTAGCTATACGTTGCTTCATAGAAAAGAAAATAAATATTAAAACCTCCAAATTTGGAGTCACTTGGATACGAACAACAAAACCTGCAAATTTAGAGTCGAGTCACTTGGAAACTGCTAATGTTTATGATTTATGGTCTTGATTTCTAATGATGATTAAGCATCTCAATTTAAACCAAAACTTGCATATTAGTTAGTAGAATTTGTACACAGTGTTCACAAAAATATTTTGGTTGAATATAGAGTGGTAAGGATATAGAGTGGAGCCCAACAATATAAGTGGTCGAGGACTTGATCCCATGACTTTATTCAATATAAACACAACACTCATGCACTTGAACAAAACTCTTGAGTACTTCTAGTGTTTCATGGATGATAGCTTGGTCAAGACTTCATTCAATATAACCAGAGTACTCATCCACTTGAACTAACCAATAGGGATAATGTTTAAGGTTTATATAAAACTAATATTTCGAGTTTATATGCAGAGGCTCTTAGTTAAACATCTCAATTAAGAGGTCTAACTGTTCTAATTTTTTATTTTATTTTTCCAGCCAGTTATTTTTTGTTGTTTAAAATCCATTTTTGAATGCATAAATGGATTCAACATGCTGAAAAACCTTGGGGCACTCACATTATACATAAATAATCACTCAAATAAGTGGATCTAACAATTTCTCACCGAATTGTGTGAAAATATCCTCACAAATATCCTCACAAAATATCATCGTAGAAGAACCAAAACGTAGAATGTTTAAACTACCAAAATGATTAATAACCAAGATCCCCTTCCAAACTCTAATCCACATAGATTGTTCAATTACAGGCTAAGGCTCCAATTGAAATAAAAAAAACTACATTAACCTTGGTTCATTTCCATGAACTAAATTTGGGAAAACTCTTGAATACTTCTCATGAAAAACTTCTTTCAATATAACCACAATACTATACCCCAATACCCTGAAAATTAAAAAAAAAACTCTTAAATACTTCTCATGAAAAAATTCACTCAATATAACCACAATATTCTTCTACTTGAAAAAAAAACTCAACAAAACTTCATTCAATATAACAACAATACTCATCTACTCGAAAAAAAAACTATTGAGTACTTCTCGTGTTTGATCCCAATATTTCATTCAATATAACCACAGTTCTCATCCATTGAACTAACCCACGTGTCTAATGTTTAAGGCTTATATAAAACTAATATTTGGAGTTTATATGAAGAGGCTCTTGACTTTGTCATCTTCTAATGATGGATAAACATCCCAATTAAGAGGCTCTTGACTTTGTCATCTTGTAATGATAGTTAAGCATATCAATTAAGAGGTTCTTGACTCTTTCATCTTCTAATAATGATTAAGCATCTCAATTCTAATCATTGGTTATCTGTTGCAAAAATAAATGATTAAGATATGTGTGAGTGTTCTAAGTTTTAGTTTTTTAAATCAAAATTTTAAAACATAGATATGTACTAAATCATTATTTTTTGTTATTTAAAATCCATTTTTAAATGCAGATTTAACATGTTGAAAAACCCTAAAACATTAAAATTATATAGAAATAATTACTCAAATCTAATTATCTAACAACCAAGATCCCTTCCAAACTCTAATCCATATAAGTTGATAAATTATAATCAACAAAAATAAAGAAAACACAATTAACCTTGATTTGTTTCCATGAACTATGCTTGCTTTGTCAAAAAAAAAATATAAGATCCTTGCATGAATTGGAATAAGATCGTGGCATCGATTCGTTCTTTCTCCTTATAATCTCGGAACGCTAACAGCAAGTCATTAACGATTTTGCAGTTTCTTTCTCCTTATAATCTCTCAACCCTATCAGTAAGTCATCAACGATTTTGCAGTTTCAAATAGCTTAGCCAAATTACTAAAGCCCTCTTTCAACCTTAAGTACATATTTTTATCCTTATTGTGACATCTCATTTTTATCCTTATTGTAACATCTCTTTGTTACTATGCGAATATCTTGTTTGTTTAAAATGTTCTCCATTAAAGTCATTAAAGCTTTGATTTAACATTTAAAGTCACAAGTTCTCCACTCACATAAAAAATTGTTGAAAATGAATTAAGGCTTTTCTTTAACATTTAAAGTCACAAGTTCTCCAATTGCGAAAATCGTGCTCAAAATGCTCTAATTGAGAAACCATTCTTTAAAATTTGGAAGAATCTCCATTTAATATATTTTTCTCGCGTAACCATGCAAAAAAACAAAAATACTGTTTGAAAATGCCCTCTAGTTGATTTACAAAAGAGTTTATTTTCATTTTTAAGGATTCTTTATTTAATATTTTTTCCAACAATACACAGTTTTATTATGTTGAAAGGCTTATACCTATTGGAGATGGGTACAATTAATGATCTTTTAATCTTAAATTCTAATATGATGGTTATGCATTGAAGATGTTGGCATATTTTTAGTCGTCCTTCAAAATCAACTAGTCAGATTTATTGTTGATAACTTCTTTGCATTTATAAATGCATCCTTTAACCTGTTTACTTTTTAACATCATATAATTGCCACGTTTAAATAATTAACTTTTGAAATTCTTCAACTATCCAATTTCTTTATGCATGGGCTTGGCATTTTTACTGATTTTTTTTTAACCTGACGTTTTTACTAAATATTTTTTTATGAATTGTAAGTCTTTCGACGTTCGCCAGGAGTTAGCAGCTGTGCTAGTAAAATACTGTTTGAAAATGCTTTCTTTTCGCTTTACAAATGATTTTATTTTCATTTTAAGGATTCTCCATTTAATATTTTTTCCAACAGCACACATTTTTATTCTTATTGCGAAATCTCTTTCCTACCATGCAAATATCTGGTTGAAAATGATCCCCGGATGCGAAAATCTTGTTCAAACTGCTCTCTAATTGCTTTACAGAAGCTTTTCTTAAAGTTTTAAAGATTCTCCATTTAATATTTTTGTCTTACGCTACCATGCAAAAATACTGTTTGAAAATTCTGTCTAGTTGCTTTAGAGAAGATTTTGTTTCTCTTTAAGGATTCTGCGTTTAATATATATTTTTTTTCTCTTTAAGGATTCTTCATTTAATATTTTTTCAGGTTGTAAGGAAGATGTTTCCCTTTATACGTTTAGTCTCTTCCACCGTTTGTAAATGAATATATTATCACATTAAATAAATGGATACATTAATATTTCAGACATGTTGATAGTTAAGTAACAACAATCAAATCACATTAAGTAAAAAGTGATTGATATACTTAAATAACATCATTTTCTACATTTTTTAATTAATAACATTAATGGACATGTATCAATCACTTTTTACATAATTTATTGGTAATATATATACCAGAAATATATATTAGTGAGGATATATACAACTATATATTCCCGGTGTATATACCAAGCGATGATGGAGTTCGGAGCTGAGGTGGACGCAGCAAGCGGTGGTGATATCAGCGGTTGTCAAAGTCCACTGTCAAATCTCTACAAACATAGAAATATCTCTCAAGAGAATGATGACGGACATGCATGCTCCACTGCATCTCCCTCGCTGATACTTCACTGCCTTCTTGCATGGGTCTTTTTCACTTTGTGATGTGAAGAAAATAGATATTTTTTTATTTCCCAATGTGAATTAGATCTGTAATTTCTTTCATTTTTAACGTACGCAACATTAAGCTGATCCATAATATTTGAAAAATATTAATAAAAAATAAAATATATTAATAAATAAATATAAAATTGTTTTAATGATTATAATAAAATATTTTAATATTAATTATATATTAATAAAAAAATAAAAAAATTAAATATTAATAAAAAAATTAAAATTTAAAATATTTATGAAAATACAGAATTGTTTTAATATTGTTTATAATAAAATATTTTAATATTAATTTTATATATAAAGCAATTGATATCTAATATTTTTTATATAATAAATGAAAGAAAATTTTCTTTTATTATTTCTTTTACTTAATATTGATCAATAATATTAGATAATGTTTAAAATAAAATATTAATAATAAAAAATATATTTCAATATTAATTATATTAAATCTAAAGAAATATGAATGATTTGTATACCCAATGAATAATTTTTTTTACAACATCATGTCTGAAAGATTTATGGGAAAAATGAGATCCTTGGCCTCTTTAGGAGGGTTCTTTGTGCTTCAAGTGTGTGGCGTGGCGTGGCTTGGCTCCTCTTCTTTTTTATGGTTGAAAGTGATGATGAAATGTGGTCAAGGAAAATTTTGATAGTTCTTCATTTTTTTCAATAAAGGATATGGAAAATGAAGGAAATCTATTGAATTTATAAGTAAAATAGTTATCTTTAATAGAATCAAGATAATAAGATATGATTATTTGATGGAATAAATTTTAACCGTAAAAAAATGGTTATCATTTTTAAAAGATCAAAATAACAAAATAAAATTATTGAACTAATCAATTTTAATTATTATTTTAGTGTTTTTATATTTTTTTCTTTATTTTTATTTATTTTTAATTTTAAGAAGGGAAAATCATAAATACTTTTTATAACTTTATTAAATGAAAATAACCTAAGTAAAATTGGTTTTTAAATTATTTTAGTGAAAAATAATGAAAAGTGGTTTCTAATTTATTTTAGAGAAAAATAATGGAAAAGTGGTATTTTAAAGAAATTAACTTTAGAACAAGCGTTCTTAAAGTTAATTAACTTTATTAAATGAAAACAATATTAGGAAAAGTGGTTCCTAAGTTATTTTAGTACTAATTATGAGTTATTTTAGTAGTAATGATGGAAAGTGGATTTTTAATTAAACCAACTTTATAAACAAGGCTTCGGGCTTATTAAGGATAATTAACAAGATTTCTCATGTGAAAGTGGGTTTTATGACCGTTTTGGTCAATTTAATTAGTGGGGAATGTCATGATACCCATATTATAGTTTTGTACATTTGACTTTTTGGTTGTGTGACATTTTTATGTAATAATAATTTGGTAACAATATTTTTATATTAATAATATTAATAATAATGCATTAAAAAATGATCTAATGTATTAATTCCAATTATTGAGTTTCAAAGAAGTTATTATTAATATAATTTTTCTCTTATGTAAGTGATAATTCTAATTATTGAGTTTCAAGGAAGTTATATTAATATAACTTTTTTCCCATGTAAGTGATACATTATGTATTATAAAACAATACATTTATATTAATAATATTAATAATAATGTACTAAAAAATTGTTTGGTATATTAATTCTAATTATTTAGCTTCAATTAAGTTATTATTAATCTAACTTTTCTCCCATGTAAGTGATTTGGTGTATTAATGGGCTTGGAGCCCTTTGGGGTTCATGTTGCAGTAGTGGTGTGTAGAGTTCCACCCTATAAGATAGCCAATCTCAAAGTATAAGGTTTGGGCCATTTTTCTTAGTTTACCCTTGCTATTTTGGAGAGTTGAGGTTGTGGAATCCATGGGGAATAAGTTAGGGAGTTTCATTGGGTTGGGAGACAAATGGGAATCAAAGGAGAAGAGAAGATGGGAAAGGGTTCATGTCAATTTGTACATGCGTGAAGGCTTGGTAACTGAATTTGAAATTCAACATGGTGCAGTTTTTCCTTCAAGAAGATGGGAAAGGGTTCATGTCAAGGTGGACCTGCATGAAGGCTTGGTAGATAGATTTGAAATTCAAGATGGTGTCATTTCATGGTGCCAAAAAATGTTGATTACAAGCAACTTCCATTTCAATGTTATGGTTGTCATGAGATAGGACATTTCATAAACTCGTGCAACAAGATAACTTCTGCAGCTAAAAATAAGTGTTGGGTGAGGAAGGGTGTTGTTGATCAGTCTGATGTGGATCATGGGAAAGTACTACCTCTAATATCATAAAATAGCGCTAAGGAGATTGAGATTAAGAAAAAGGTAAATATAGAAGGGAGCGAGCATTTGCACGTTCTTACCGAAAAGGAATTTTCCTCATACATACCTCTGGTCACATCTTCTTGTAAGGAATTATCCTCTCCCTCTAAAACTATATCTAATTCTTCAGACAATCAATTAAAGTCTTCTTATGGTCTCGATTTGTATGAGAATAAGAATGGAAGTGATTTGGAAGCTTCATTTTTTTTTGAATCCCTTAAGTCTCCATCTTCTTAAGGGGGGGATATGACTGCATGTGGGGAGGTGATGGAGTTTGGGATTTATGTTCAAGTGTCAAAGGTCATAGGACCTTATTCTAACCAAGAGTGTCATGTATTTAGGACTTATCCTCCTCCGACCTCTATTAATCCCTTCCCAATAAATCCTTCTATGAAGAAGAGGTATGAATTACATTTGAATTTCATAAAAGTGGAAGGTGAGCCATCGTGGGGGGATTGAGATGGATCACGTTCCTCCCCATTATGTCAAGATGAAATCTTGTTTTTCTATAGCTCAACAAAAAGTGGTTCTAGAGATATAAAAGGGAAGCAAGACACCATTCACAAGGTCCTTAGAGAAAGTTCATCCATGGGATTATATCCCTCATGAAGTGCCTCTCTTTTAATGCTAGAGGGGTCAGGGGTGCCTAGAAAAACTTAGCCCTTCAACAACTCATTAAAGAGATAAATCTGGATATAATTTTAATACAAGAGACAATGATTGTAGGTACTAAAGTGAGAGCTATAGTTGAGCCCTGGCTTAGGGGTTGGTCTGTCAGTAATTTGGATGTTGAAAGTTTTTGAGGAGGTCTACTCACAACTTGGAGTCCAACATTGAAAGTTATTTTCTCTAATCCTTTTCAATCGACCTTATCGATTTTAAAGGTTAAAGTGTTAGATATTCAAATGAAGTTTTAAAACTTTTATGCTGCATATTGATCAGGGGATGAAATTTTGCTCAATTTTCAAAGTGCTCGAAATGCAATGAAAACAGTTCCATTGCATCCGTCTCGTCTTCCTGATTCCGACGGTATATTTACTTTGTCAAATGGACGTCGTATGAAGAAGATATCATGATCTGTTCGCCAAGCTAAACAGGCAAAAATTTTAGATGTTGACTGTACCCGTTTGTATAGTCCGTACAGTCCGTACGGTCTGACGTGGCAGGTCCATACAGTCTGTATGATGACCGTACAGTGGTGATGTGGCAAGTGTTGATTGGTTGGCAGCTGTCGAATCAGATGTCGACACGTGGCATTTTTCTGAGCAATGGATGGGTGCCACGTGGCCCAATCAAGGGCTGCCACGTGGCACCCCGGGTTTGGCTATTTGGTTGTATAAAATTTTATGAGAGTCCGCAGGGTCCGACCCCCAGACCTCCCCCACTATACAATGTTCCAATGAAACTTCGCTAGCCAACATGCCGCCGCTTATTCCTTGTTATGAATACGGGCAACATTTCATTTAAGTTGCACTTGTTTTGTTTTGGCGGGGGAATCGGGCCGGGGCTTAGCCCCGACCCGCGGTTCTTTGCACTATACATATGACCGTAACCCATATCATATAACCATGTATTGTAATGTTTGTGCGCAGGTTTAAACATAGCCCACAGTTTATATGTATTGCGCCATATGACCCTAACTGGAGTGCGCGGAAGTGGTTACACTGGTTTTGTAACGGTTAAACACTTTTGTTTTTAGCCCAAGGTCGTATGACCCATATGCCCAGGTGCCAAGGCGGTTAGGGGCTGAAGGCGCCTTAACCGTTCTACGGTTTGCACCGTTGGTGCAGTTGCGCCCGATGCTGGGTTTTTGCGCTTAAATGAGCGTGTGAGCCAGGTTCATTTCAGAAGGGTGCGAATTGTAGAACTAGAGACAACAAGCTTGAAGAGGGAGACTTACAGGAGGCCTAACTTCTTCGTTTTCGACCTATTGAGGTGCCGAAAGAGCCCAGACAGGGGTTTTGGGACGCTAGAAAGCCATTGGAGCAGTCGGTTTGTCAGTTTGAGCATTGTAAGACATGTTTTTGAGCACTTTTTGAGAAATTAATAATAATGATCCATTGGAAGCTGGACCAGGAGACGTAGCCCATAAGATGGGTGAACTCCTTTATCAATTGTTGTGCATATGTGTTTATGTTCAATGATTATGCTGCTGTCTATGTGTAATTTGCATAATTAATCCTTTAATTTATGTGTTGCAAACTGATCCTTTTGCTTTAAACACATAACATTCACTTGCAATAAGTTTTTCAAGTTTTTCAAGTCTTCTTCATTTTTAGATCAAGTTAGTATTAGAGCACTGGTTTTGAAGACTTGATTGTTTTTAAGTTTTGTTTATGATGCTCACAAGGTTGAAACTCACAAGAGGAGAAGGTCAACTTGTGGAGCCAAGTTCTTATCTGACAAGGAGGAAGCAGATTCATTCACCGCAAGTTTCAGAGAGACATTCACC
>JZKD02S1880754.1:228145-265122 GCA_000966675.3 Picea glauca | reverse complement strand
AGAGGGAGAGATGGGAAGAGAGGGAGAGAGGGAGGGAAGAAGGATTGAAGGGAAGATAGGAAGATAAAGAATGATATCAAGAGAGAGGTGGAGAGTGAGATGGATAGATAGAGGGAGGAGGTAGCGAGAGGGAGGTAAAGAGAGAGAAAGGGAAGAGAGAGGGGATAAATGATGAGAGAGGAGAAATGGTAGAGGAGAGAGAGGGGGGAGAGATCACGTGGTATTTGTTGATGAATGCAGCTATGGGAGACATCCTCTAGCTTACAAACCTGTGATATGTGGAACATAGCGGCTATGTGAAGCCTTTATCTCAGCTTACAAAGCTGAGAGAAATCCCCTAATAAGAGTTCATGGTTCCAACCTGGGACAGAGATAGGAATGTAGATATGACCTCCTCCATGATGTGAGAGAGAAGAACTCCAGATGATTATTCGGTGCAAATGAGATCTGTTGAGTTAGGACATGCGTGTGGTTGAGTACAAGGTGAATGTGGGAAATCCCAAAAGAGTTGGGCACATCATCATGTGAACATAAATGAAGATGATGTGATGGCCTCCTATGAGCAACAGATTTTATAAGAAGACTCCAGATGATTCTCCTGTCAGTGGCTATGGGAAAGCAGATCTATATAGTGAACGTGCCTGTGGACGAGCATAGGTGAATGTATGAAGATTTGGTTCATCTGTGTAATGCAATGAATCATATATTTGGAATCCCTATGGATGTGCCCCTAGTGGATGAGCTCTAGTGGGTGTATCATATGCTTTGCTAAATATTGTTCAAGAGTCATACCTACCTGTAACCCTAGTTATTATGTAAAGGGTGCAGGTCATCCCTATGTTAATATGATTAATATAAACAAGATAATTAATATTGTGAATATTAATTATAATAATAAGTATAATAATAAGTATATTTTCCTTAGAGAGGTCGGCCCTATTGTGCCAATAGACTCCCTTGTTAATTGGTCAAAGTATAATATAAGTAGGAGATGATTCTCCATTATAGAATCATATCCTTCTTGTGTGTTTTGGAAATTTCAGCAAGTACTTCTCTTTTTCAAAGGTGCACACATCTCTTGGGCACTAGTATTCTACAGCTTAAGCACCCTCTTGTGTGCTAAGTCATTATTGGTGGTGAAAGGTCTTTCTCTTGATGAATATAGAAAAGGATTTGGTTGGGTTTTTCTCCCTTGTTGCGAAGGGTTTCCCAAGATATATCTTGTGTTCTTGTGCATGGCATTTCTTCTTGTGATCTAGGTTGTTGAAACATTCTTTTTTATGGTTAAGACATGATGAGATTGAAATGAACTACATTCTTAACTTAGATTAAAGAAAATCAACATGGTATCAGAGCATAGGTCTTGAAGAACCCATTGCACAAGCATATTTCACAATAAAAAAAGAAAAAACGTCACTATTGTCGTACAAGAAAATTAGGGATTTTTATTGAAGAGGAATTTCATCCCAAAAACCATCTAGAAAAGTACGTCCTAGCCCAAGGAACTAAATGGCACCTTCAACGCACATCTTTAGTGGATAGAACTCATGGAAAGTGAAACCCTAGTTTTCATCGGTACCAAAAGTACCAGAAAACCAAAAGTACCAGAAGTACCATAAAACGAGAAGTACCAGAAGTACCAGAAAACTAGACATACCTGAAAAATAGAAGCACTAGTCCAGAAATACGCTGGTCAAGTTTGAGGGGGAAAAATTTGTATTTTCAGAAATCTGATTGTACCAGCATACTCGCCTCAACTTAGCGCATCTGGCCCCTATATCAGAATTTAAAAATTTTAAGTTTGAAAAAATAGGTTTTTCTCCTAAAAACCTAAGAGTTGCAGCTTCAGAATAAGTTGCCTGCATTTGCAGCTTCAGTATCAATTGAAGTATCAGTTGTAGTACCAGTTGTGGTCACCCTTGAAGTTCTTAAGAGTTGGTAATTATTATCGTTTTATCCTGATGGTTCCACTACCTACAAATGCTGTCAGAAGTATGTTGTAATACCCCAAGGACGTGCCCCAATTTCATTATGAATTGTAATTATGTTTTATAGGATGGTGAGCCAAGTTTATATAAGCTAGTGGGATTATGTGTTTATTAGGCCAAAGAGAGCCTAAGTGTTGAAGGCCGAGAGCTTGATTTTTGTACACGTAATGATGCACATTATTAATATAAAAAGATCTCTTCGTGTGGACTGACCACGATGAATGAGTGATGGGGAACTAAGCTTCCACAAAGTCTGGGTAAGGGAGAGGGGGCTGAAAGGTTGGAAGTGGGGGATAATATTGAGGGCTTAAGTCCTGGAGATAATAATTTATTATTATTTCAAAGTGGTGTGAAAGGTATGCTTTATTTACCCTTAATCCTGGGAGGGGAAATGCATGCAGCCCCAACGTGGGAAAAAGGGAATGCATGCAGCTCGAGGAAGACAAGTGTCGATCTGGGTGCATGTGGTCAAAAGATGAAGCATCAGTTGAGTTTGGGGGTGGTTCCATCTCGATTCTACCATCGAATTTCTGAAACTGGGAATCTCGTCTGACCTCTACCTTCCTACCCTCATGCAGCTTGGAAACCTGAAGCTAGTGTTGTCTTCTGGAGGAGCCGATACAACCTCTGTCAAAATCATCGAGTCTGTCATGTATTGTTGGTTGGAAAACTGAATGTCCCATAATTGTTGAGCTTTGTTATGCTGTAGCATTTTTCTATCACTAGTTTTGGGAATCCCATGTCTAAGTTCCTAGTTGATTGTTGTGTCTGTGTAGTGCTTGACTGCGTGTGTCTTGCTGGCCAATGTATGTTCATGTGGAGCCTTGTGATTTCCCGGCTGTGTTGGAAATCAATTTGAAGGAAACAAGTTGTCTAGCCTGTGTGTAACACTCTCTCCAGGTGAGGGAGGTGGTTGCGGCTAAAGAGGCAAGTTTCCAAGCCTGTGAGCGACTCTCTCCAGGTGAGAGAGCACACGGAGGAAGTGACAACTCTTGGAAGGGGTTCCTGTAGCTGCCACAAAGCTCAGAGACTTTTAGTTCGGTTTTCTACTGAAGCCCAAGGCAAGGTAATTTTAGCAACCGAACGAATGTCCAGGTACATTGAAGGTGTATACTCCTGGGGTGGGACAAGCATGTGGGGAATGAGGTTCTGTGAGTAGTGGGCGTAAGTGACTCCTAGGAAAGAATCCTTCCTCTGTAACTATGTGTCTTTGATTGACCTTGCATATTCTAGGATTCCCTATCTGGTAGATCTTAGTCCCAGCTCAGGGGTGACCTATTGCTGAGAGTGATGAGCAGTGCAGTCTAAGTCCAGGAGGTCCGTGGAAGGTCTACACACAGTTGGTGGAATTACTACAGTTTCAAATATAAGTATCTATTTATACTTAATATTATGTTTTGCATGCCTATGATGCTTATATGTTATCATGTATTATGTTACACATATGAATTATTGTTAATTTCCTTGATGATGTATATTAGCAGTAATCATGTGCTTACTCTGTATTGTTTAGAACAATCTGTTAATTATATTTAATATGCATGTTATATATATAAGTATGATAATTTTATTCATAGTAGCATTTCTCAACAAGTGGGTTGATGGTCGGGGATGTTACAATTTGGTATGAGAGGAAGAAGGGAACTAAGACACCCTTTTTCAGAAATAGTCCTCAGGGACAACCATATTTTAGAGCACCTAGAAAGGTGGAAATGGGTGGACAAACACCAAGACAGACACATATGGAGTGTTGGGGTTGTAAAGAAAACCACAGGAACAAAGATTTCCCCCACATAAATGATAAAGTGAGATTTTTCCACAATGTTCAGCAAGTTCAAATAGTGGAGGACATGGGCAGTAGAATGCTTAGGATTTACACAGCCCTGGACAATAAGCAAGATGAATTTCAGTCACACATGATTGAAGTGGAAGGTATGATTAACAACCATGCCTTTGCTATTTGAATTGATTTAGGGGCTAGCCATAGTTATATAGATCCTAGCGTGGTGGAAAGTTTGCATTTATCAAGAAGAAAACATGAAAAGTCTTGGTTAGTGAAGTTGGCTACAGGAACCAAGAGGAAAGTCATTGAGTTGGTTAAGTCTTGTCCTATGGGCATGAATGGACTGAGCACGAAGGTTTAATTGAACATTCTACCTTTAGGCTCTTATGACTATTTAATTGGGATGGACTAGTTGGAACAACACCATGCCATCATGGGCAGTCGTAACAAGGCATTTACTTGCCTAGATGATGAGGGGAATCAGAAAATGGTCCAAGGAATTCCCAGAGATGTTGCTATTAGAGAAATCTCAACAATGTAGTTGAAGAAGTGCTACATAAAAGGATATCAATTATTTGCAGCCCATGTGGAGGAAACACCCAAGGATAAGGTGTCATTTATCGTATATCATGTCGTACTAAAGGAATTTGAGGATGTATTCCAAGAGGTACCAATATTACCTCCGAAAAGAGATATTGGCTTCTTTGTAAACTTGATGCCTAGAGAAGATCCAGTGTCAAAAGCTCCTTACAGAATGAGTACACCATAGCTGAAAGAACTGCAATTGCAAATTGAAGAGATTATGAAGAAGGGGTACATATGCCCAAGTGTGTCACCTTGGGGTGCCCCGGTTCTGGTCATGAAGAAGATGGACAAAACACTGAGATTGTGTATTGATTTCAGATAACTAAACAAAGTAATTGTAAAGAACAAGTATCCTCTGCCTAGGATTGATGACCTCTTTGATCAGTTGAAGGATGTGAATATCTTTTCAAAGATAGACCTTAGGTCAGGATACCACCAAGTAAGGATTAAGGATGAATACATTAGAAAGATCTCTTTTAGAACAAGGTATGGTCATTACGAGTTCATAGTGGTATCGTTTGGGCTGTCAAATGCACAAGATATTTTTATGTGCTTGATGAATGGTGTGTTCAGAGTCTATCTAGATAAGTTCGTTATAGTCTTCCTGGATAACATTCTTGTGTATTCAAAGTCAAAGGAAGAGCATGAACAACATCTTAGGATGGTGTTGTAGGTGCTAAGAGAGCATCAATTGTATGCCAAGATGAGCAAGTGCTCATTTTATGAGGAGCATATCCATTACTTGGGGCATATTATTTAGAAAGATGGGATAGCGGTAGATCCTGAAAATATTGTGGCCATCAGAGAATTGTTAGCGCCAAAGAATGTGACAGAAGTCAGATCCTTTATGGGTCTAGCTGGTTATTATAGAAGGTTCATCACATGGTTCTTGAGGTTATCTCACCCTATCACTTCCTTGCAAAGGAAGGAGAAGACATTTTAGTGGACAAAAGATTGTGAAAAAATATTTCAACGATCGAAGAAACTGTTAACCAATGCTCCAATTCTAAGGATCACAGATCCAAATGAATATTTCATGGTATGCACCGATGCATTCAAAGAAGGACTAGGAGGAGTCCTTAGTTAGAATTGATTCATAATTTTTTATGAATCCAAAAAGTTGAAAGATCATGAAAGGAACTATGCAACTCATGATTTGGATTTAGCGGCAATCATTCACGCTCTAAGAAAATGGAGACATTAACTCATGAGAAGGAGGTTTGAAATGAGAACAGACCATAATGGTATAAAGTATTTTTTTGATCAACCAACCTTGAACGCTAGGCAGAGTAGGTGGTTGGAATTTATCTATGACTACAATTTTGATATCAATCATATCAAAGGGGAATAGAATAAAGTGGTTGATGCACTCAACAGGAGAGTACATGAATTACATGTTATAGCCATTAGCATGTATCATATTGATATAAAGAAAAGAGTTTTGGAAGCTACAAGCGCCGACTTGCAGTACATGGAGTTGGTAGCAAAGCTACAACAAGGTGAAATGCCATAGAAAATGGAAAATTATAAGTTAGAGACTGATGCAATACTTTTGTACAAGAAAAGAGTTTATGTACCTAATGTCCAAGGTTTGAAACTTTTGATTTTGAGATAAATGCATAACATGCCTTATGTTGGGCACCTTGGATATCAGAAGACTGCGGCATCAGTCAAGAGCCATTACTTTTTCCCAGGTATGAAGAAAGAGATTGCAGAATACATTGCTTGATGTATGGAGTGCCAAAAGGTTAAAGATGAGCATAGACACCCAATAGGGTTGCTGCAACCTTTACCCATTCCTGAGTGGAAGTGGGAAGTGGTGACAATGGAATTCATTACAGGATTGCCTAGAACCGACAAGCAACATGATTCAATTATGGTGGTGTTGGACGAACTTACAAAAGGTCCCCATTTCATTCCATTACAGGATACTCACAAGGCAACGAGGGTTGCTGATATTTTTTATGAAGGAGGTGGAACGATTGCACATAATTCCCAAGACAATTGTGTCTGACAGAGACCTAAAATTTACCTCAAATTTATGGAAAGGGTTATTTAAGGGATTCAGAATGAATCAGAATTTCAGTACAGCCTATCATCTTGAGTCGGATGGGAAGACAGAGCAGGTGAATCGAGTGATAGAAGACATACTGAGGATGTATTTGATGGAGAAACTATCGAAATGGGAAGACTACCTACACTTGGTAGAATTCGCCTACAACAATGGGTATCAAGCATCATTGAAGATGAGCCCATTTGAAGCACTTTATCGAAGAAAGTACAATACTCTAGTAAGCTAGGATAATCCATATGACAGAGCAATAGTTGGGCTAGCGTTTCTCAAGGAAATGGAAGAAAAAATGCTAAAAATTACATAGGATTTGAAGGCTGCCCAAGATAGGAAGAACATTTATGCTGATAAAAACATAACCCACAAAGAGTTTAAAGTGGGAGATCATGTTTTTCTAAAAGTAAAAGCCAATAGAAGTTCCCTGAGGCTGGGAAACTGTTCCAAGTTAGTAACTAGATTTTGTGGGCCATTTGAAATCCTAGAAAGGATTGGGCCAGTTGCATATATGCTTGCATTACCTACATCCATGATTGTACATAATGTATTTCATGTTTAGTTACTTAAGAAATATATACCTGATCCTAATCATGTGATTGTTTGGAATGTGATCCAGGCTGAATAAAAAGGTGTCCTACAAGTACATCATGTGCGCATATTGGATCAGAAAAGAAAACAGCTCCAAAATCGAGCCATAGGGCTTGTAAAGGTCCATTGGACTTGGTATGGTCCTGAGGACGCGACATGGGAGCATGAAGATGCTATGAGGGAAGAATACCCACATCGTTTTTATAATTTTGGAAATCTGGATGATGTTGTGTGAAAGTTTCACTAAGGATAGTGCAAAAATAAGGAGAGGGGATTGTAATACCCCAAGGATGTGCCCCAATGTCATTATGAATTGTAATTATGTTTTATAGGATGGTGAGACAAGTTTATATAAGTTGGTGGGATTATGTGTTTATTAGGCCAAAGAGAGCCTAAGTGTTGAAACCCAAGAGCCTAATTTTTGTACAAGTAATGATTCACATTATTAATATAAAAACATCTCTGTGTGTGGACCGACCACGATGAATGAGTGATGGGGGAATAACCTTCCACAAAGTCTGGGTAAGGGAGGGGGGGCTGAAAGTTTGCAAGTGGGGGATAAGCTTGAGGGCTTAAGTCCTAGAGATAATAATTTATTATTATTTCAAAGTGGTGTGAAAAGTATGTTTTGTTTACCCTAAATCCTGGGAGGGGTAATGCATGCAGCCCCAATGTGGGAAAAAGGGAATGCATGAAGCTCCAGGAAAACAAGTGTCGATCTGGGCACATGTGATCAAAATATGAAGTGTCAGTTGAGTTTCGGGGTGGTTCCTTCTTGATTCTACTGTCGACTCTCTGAAACCGAGAATCTCGTCTAACCTCTTCTTGCATACCCTCATGTAGCTCAGAAGCCCAAAGTCAGTGTTGTATTCTGGAGGATCCGATACACTGTCTGTCAAAATCATCGAGTCTATCTTATATTGCGGGTTGGAAAAATGAATGTCCCGTTATTGCTGAGCTTTGTTATACTATAGCGTCTGTCTATCACCAATTTTGGGAAGCCCGTGTCTGAGTTCCCAGATGAACGTTGTGTCCACGCAGTGCTTGACTGTGTGTGGCTTCCTGGCTAGTGTATGTTCGTGTGGAGCCTCGTGATTTCCCAACTCTGTTGTAAATCGATTTGAAGGAAACAGGTTGTCTGGCTTGTATGTAACACTCTCTCCAGGTGAGGGAGGTGGTTGCAGCTGAAGAGGTAGGTTTCCAAGACTGTGAACGACTCTCTTTAGCAGCCAAAGGGAGGTTTAGCAGTCAAAGGACTGTCTAGGTGATAATGAAGGTGTATAATCCTGGGGTGGGACAGGCATGTGGGGAATTAGGGTTTGTGAGCAGTGGGCGTAAGTTACTCCTGAGAGAGAATCCTTCCTCTGTAACTGTCTGTATTTCGTTGACCTTGCCTAGCCTAGGATTTCCTGCCCGATGGAGCTTAGTCCCAGTTCGGGGGTGACCTATTGCTGAGAGTAATGAACAATGCGGTCTAAGGGTGGGAGGTTCATGGAAGGTCTGCACACAATTGGTGGAATTACTACAGTTTTAAACATAAGTATCAGTGTGCGCTTAATATTATGTTTTGCATGCCTATGATGCTTATATGTTATCATGTATTCTGTTGCGGATATGAATTATTGTTAATGTCCTTGATGATGTATATTAGCAGTAATATTATGCTTACTTTGTATTTTTTATAACAATCTATTAATTAGATTTAATATGCATGTTATATATATAAGTATGATAATGTTCTGCATAGTAGTGTTGCCCAGAAAGTGGGTTGATGGTCGAGGATGTTACATATGTAATCACATATGTTTAAACTATTAATATTTAAAGGGTATTTGCAAGAGAGGGGATGTCTTGCCATAGATCTATAAGGATCTCAAGATCCAACACATTCAGAGGAATAATGCAACCCAGGTTTGATTATTCTGAAATACATATATTTTTAGGACATTATTTTGATCTAGGTTGCATGTTGAAGCTATGACCATCATACTAACCTTTGGTCAAAATTAAATTCAAGGTATTAGATGGATTAAGGTTGATATCATAGAGTTTATTCTCTAACCCAACCTTCTTTCAAGATATCATATTGTCCTAGTACAAAAGACAGGTTGAAGAAATCACTTGTCATGTTGAGTGAAGGAGACTTGGAAGAAAAACAACACACACTCATTCTTGAGGAAAAGACTCCAGGTTCCAGGTTTGATTAATTAAGATGATATGATTCAAAATTACACATGACAATGTTGATCACTACCCATTTACAAGTAAACACTATAGTTGAGGTAGTTGTCTTTGTAAAGTATTATACTTGGTATCATGTGAGGATATTGATATAAATGCTTAATGTAACAGATACAACTAACATCTCCTCTAGGAGAAACTTATTGTGTTGATCCTAGGTTACCATGGAGGAATGTTTGATCACAACACTAGAAGAGTGTTCACCTCATTTTGTATTGTATTTCTTAATTTTGATCTTTGTTTCAGATAGGTCACATGTGATAGCTCTAAAGGAGCTACTGTAATGATTATTCATGTTTTTTTTTATATATACTATTATCAAAAGAGTATTGTTCTTCTTGTTTTTTTGGTTGACCTTGTTCAGGTCACATGTGATAACCTTGAGGAAGCCATAGTGAATCTTGCAGAAGGAAACATATTAGATCATATATGAAGAAGACTATGTACATGACCATATACATTCATGTACCCAAAGAGAAGAAGTCCAAGCTAGACCCTTTAGGAAGAAAGGATACAATGAATCTTCAAAGACATCTCTAGTAAGAGACAGATTGAGACAAGAAGAGATGATGTCCTTGAAGAAGAGATAGTTTTTTTCAAAGAACCATAGAATCTCAGATGGAGATTGATAGTGAGACAATAGCTTCTCCCCCTTCTACAATTCAGAGGGAGATAGACATTACTCTAGGTTATCCAGGATCTCCAATTGATATGTTCTGAGATATTGCAGTAAGGAATAAAATGCCTACCTAGACTCACTTTGCAAGAGGCAGAGAAACATACAAGCCTCTCAAGGCACATTTTGAGAAAGAAAAAAAGATTTTCGAGCTATCCTTCAGTCATGAGCCTCTTGATTAATGTTGAGACTCCTTGTCTTAGAGAAGTAACAAGAGAACTGGTATGGAAAGATGCCATAAAAGAAGAATACGAGTATATCTTAAAGAATGATGCATAATATAGGGAAGTATGTGGCAACTTCCAAGTAGATCTATAAGATCAAGCATGCAGCTAATGGAAGGGTAGAGAAATACAAAATGAGATCTATAGACAAAGGTTTCTCATAAATAGAGGTAGTTGTCTATGATAATACACTTGACCCAGTGAATCTGATACACTTCCATCCGTACTACCATCCATGAGTTGGAAACTATAGCATATAGATAGATTCTTGATGAGTTTCAGCAAGCGTATTATTGATCCAAACCTATACAATGTGATGACAAGAACCTAATCCTCATAACTTCTTCAGAAAGCATTGTTGTTGGATACAAGTAATCCTTGTCTTTTGAAACTGAGATGAATAAGCTGAGTATGATGCACTACTTCTTGGGACAAGAAGTATGACAGAGGACCGATAAGATTTTCCTGAGTCAAGGAAAATATACAATGAAAGTATTAAATAAGTTCAGTATGACAAAATGAAAAATCCACCATGATGTATTTAAAGAAGAAAATTGATGATGATTCAAACGAGATTGATACATAGTTATTTGGATCACTAATTTATCTGGTTAACACTAGAATGGATTCATACCATGCAATGAATGTGCCTAGTCATTTCACAAGTCAACCAAGACAGACTCACTATACAACAACAAAACATGTATTGAGATATATACAAGGCACAATTGGATATGGCTTGAGATATTCCTCCAGTGTGAAACAAAATTTGCAGGATATACCGATTCAGATTGAGCATAAAGTATAGTGGACTGAAAGAACACATCTAGTTGATGTTCTACAATGAATTTTTCCGTAGTTTCCTGATGCAACAAAAAACAAAACTCTATGGCCTTGAGTACCATAGAGGCAGAGTATATAAGCATCGAGTGTGCGAAGCAATATGGCTTCACAAGCTTCTGACAGATTTACTTGACCATGATATGGATCCTATGATGATGACCAAGAGTTGTGTGTAAAGATCCTTGAGAACCCAGTGTTTCCCGATGTTTCAAAACACAGTGAGATGAAATATCCTTATATCAGAGATATGATACAAAAGAAAATTCTAGACTTGTAGTACATTCCTAATCCTAAGAAGACTACAAAAATTTACACCAAATAAACTTGGTGAAGAACCCCTTCCGAATTAAGAGGGAGTATGGATGACTTTATCCAAATCAAAATTCAGAGTACATTTGTATTATACTTGTCTTGATGAAGAATGCCTCCCTAGCTAAGAGGGAGTGTTGATGAATGCAACTATGGGAGACATCCTCCAGCTTACAAATATGTGGAACATAGCGGCCATGTGAAGCCTTTCTCTCAGCTTACAAACCAGAGAGAAAGCCCATGAGAAGGGTTTGTGGTTCCAGCCTGGGATAGAGCTAGGAATGTAGATATGACCTCCTCCATGATGTGAGAGAGAAGAACTCCAGATGATTATCCAGTGGAAAATCAATCTGTTGAGTTAGGATGTGCTTGTGGCTGAGAACAAGGTGAATGTGGGAAATCCAAAAAGAGTTCGGCACATCATCATGTGAATAGAAATGAAGATGATGTGATGGCCTCCTCTAAGAAACATAGTTGATGAGAAGACTCTAGATGATTCTCATATTGGTGGCAGTGGGAAATAATATCTATAGAGTGGGTGTGCCTATGGATGAGCACAAGTGAAAGTGTGAAGATATGGCTCATTTGTGTAATGCATTGAATCAGAGCTTTGGCATCCCTATGGATGTGCCCCTAGTGGATGAGCTCTAGTGGGTGTATTAGATCCTTTTCTATATATTATTCAATAGTCAAACCTACCTGTAACCCTAGTTATTATGTAAACGGTACAGGTCATCCCTGTGTTAATATGATTAATATAAACAAGATAATTAATACTGTGAATATTAATTATAATAATAAATATAATAATAAGTATATTTGACATAGAGAGGTCGGCCCTGTTGTGCCAATAGACTCCCTTGTTAATTTCTCAATGTCTAATATAAGTAGGAGATGATTCTCCATTGTAGAATCATATCCTTCTTGTGTGTTTTGGAAATTTCAGTAAGTACTTATCTTGGGAAAAGCTGCACACCTCCCTTGGGATCTAGTATTCTAGGGCTTAAGAACCCTCTTGTGTGCTAAGTCATTCTTGGTGGTGAAAGGTCTTTCTTTTGAAGAATATAGCAAAGGATTTGACTGGGTTTTTCTCCCTTGTTGAGAAGGCTTCCCAGGATATATTGTGTGTTCTTGTACATGGTGTTTCTTTTTGTGATCTTGGTTGCTGCAACATTCTTGTTTATGGTTAAGACATGATAAAATTGAAATGAACTACATGCTTAACCGAGCTTTAAGAAAATCAACAGTCTTCACCCAATGAACCTATGACATACCATTTTCATTCATGAGATATTAAAGAATACCCATAATTTCAATAGATATTAATAAATACCTCCAAAAATTGTCTTGTTGAATCCCTATCCCAATAAATCTTTCGAATAAAAGAAACTGTTATTTATACTAGATACCCTTATTGGTTGTTGAGACTATTTATCTTCTTTATTGATAGGTATTTTTATCATCCATGTTTATACCCCTGTTTATACTAGATACACTCCTCCATATGGGGGGGGGGGGGTTTGTAGGGTGGGTTTTACCCCCCTACGAGGTCTGGGGATTTTGGGGAAAAGAGGGTCCCCGATGTATGTTTGGGGTACAACGTCCCCCGATGGGGGTTCAGAGGTGAAGCCCCCAAAAGAATCATTTCCTTGTAAATGTATATTGTGATTTCATAGTAAATTTGGACCATTCATTATAAGGTCGGAGATTTGAACATAGAAGTTATGTTAGGTTGTTTTTCCCTAGAAGGAAACCCGCTTTTATGTGGGAATTATATTGTGGATGTGCATCATTGTGAATAGGGTATTTTGAGAGAGGATATTGTGAGAGAAAGAAGAGGAAGTTACAATGGGTGTGATGTAGGTTATATCCCTTCATTTTGCTGGATAATAAAAAGGAAGGACCTGGAAATTTCTCTAGTGAATGTAGTCCACACTGGGTGAACCACGTATATCTGTGTCTCTATTTTATTGTGTATATTATGTTTTTTGTTTCCACATTTATTTTATTTTATTGTTCTATGTTCATGTTTTTCTAAAAATTGGTATTAGATCGAAAGTTAACTCGCAGGAAAAGAGGGTTCCTGGTTCGAGTGGGAGCAATGGCGAAAGATGGAAAGTTTAGGGTCAAGAAATTTAATGGTCAAAACTACCAGTTATGGAAGTTTCGTATGGAAGATTACTTATATCAGAAGGATCTATTCCTACCATTGGGTGGAATAGAAAAGAAGATGGTGTCCATGAAGGACGAAGAATGGGAGGTTCTTGACAGAAAGGCACTAGGAATGATATGACTGAGCCTGGAAGTGTCGATGGCTTTCAATATTTCAAAATAAAATACAACAAAGGAGTTGATGGATTCATTGTCTAAAATGTATGAAAACTCCTTGTCGTTCAATAAGGTATTTATAATGAAAATATTATTTAATATGAATATGTCAGATGGTGGACTTTGATGATGAGGTTAGGGATCTTCTAATATTTTACTCATTGCTAAAAATATGGAATGGCTTGGTCATGGTTGTAAGTAACTCTGTCTTTGGTTCAAATGATTTAAAATTTCATGATGTTGTTGGTGTTATCCTTAGCGAGGAAATGCAATGCAAAAGCACATGTGAGACATCAGGTAATGCGTTAAACATGGAGAACAAGGGAAGACAAAAGGATATAGGGAAAGGCTCAGGGAACCATGAGAATTATAGGAAGGGAAGATACAAATCCATACTAGGAAATATAGAGTGTTGGAATTGTGGGAAGAAATGACATATAGAGAAAGATTGCAGAGCTCCAAAGAAATGAAGAGACAGACAATATGAGAAAAATCAGGAAGCAAATGTAACATGTGATGTGTTACAAGATGCTTTTATTCTTTCTGTAGATAATATTTCTATGTCTTGGGTAGTAGATTCAGGGGCTTCATTTCATGCCACACCCCGTAGGAAACATTTTCTAGATTATGTTCAAGGTGATTTTGGACAGGTTCATTTGGGTGATGATGCACCATGTAAAATTGTTGGAATGGGAAAGGTAAAAATAAAGCAAAGGAATAGAAACCAATGGTCGTTGAAAGAGGAAAGACATGTTCCAGATCGAAGAAAAATCAAATTTCAACATAGAAGTTGGAAGGTGAAGGTTGTATATCTATATTTACAAATAAGGCATGAAAGGTCACCAAAGGATCACTAGTTATAGAAAAAGGAGAGAAGGTAGGTACATTGTATTTATGTACTAGTAATACTAATGATTCTACCTCTTTATCTTCTACGAGAGTCGATACAACACTATGGCATCATAGGATTGGACACATGGGTGATAAGGGGATGTAGATACTTAAAAAAAAAAAAAATTCCCAGATATTAAACAAATTGATTTGGATTTCTGTGAGCATTGTGTTTATGGAAAACATAAGAGAGTCAGATTTCTCAGAGTTGGAAAAGAAAATAAGAGTGAAAGGTTAGATATTGTGAATACATATGTATGGGGACCAAATTAGGTATCATCCCTTAGTGGCTCTCAATATTATGTTACTTTTATTGATGATGCAACTAGAAAAACTTGGGTTTATTGCATTCCACAAAAATATGATGTCTTTTATACTTTTAAGAAATGGGAATATTTGGTTGAGAATGAGACACGAAAAAGGTTGAAGTGTCTCAGATAAGATAATGGAGGTGAATATTGTAGCAACGAATTTGATGAGTATTGTTCATACCACGGGATTCATAGAGAGAAGACAGTTCTAGGAACACCACAAGAAAATTGTGTGTCAGAAAGGATGAATAGGAAAATCATAGAGCATGCAAGGAGTATGAGATTGTATGTTGGGTAGCCCTTACAATTCTGGGCAAATCTTGTAGATATTATTGTTTAATTAATAAATAGAGGACCTTCAAGCTCTTTGGATAGTGTAATTCCAGAGGAGGCATGGACAGGTAAAAAGGTAAACTATTATTTTTTGAAGACTTTTGGTTGTGAAGAATTTGTCCATATTGATAAAGAATATAGAACAAAGATTGAGGAAAAATCCAAGAAGTGTACATTTATTGGATACATTGTTAATTATTTTGTTTATCTCTTATAGGATTATGAAAATTACAAAATTATTAGGAGTAGAGATGTCATATTCAATAAGAAGTTCTTATACACAGATCAGTTGTAGGGAAAGATACAAGAATAATAAAAATCAGAATACAAAGTGCTTGATGAGATCACTGAAAAATAAATTCCAAAGGTACAAGAAAATAAAAATGTACAACAACAGGAGCAACATGTGCCTCAAACTCCTAGAAGTGTTGTTAGAATATCTACCATGTTAAGTAGACCCCCTGAACAATCTCCTTCATTGTATTATTTATTGTTGGCTGATTTTGGTGAACAAGAATGTTATGAAGAGGAAATGTAGGTAGACACTAAAAACAAGTGGGAGAAAGGCATGAAAGAAGAAATGGATTCCTTGGTAAATAACCATACTTGGTACTTGGTTCAGTTTCCTACATGAAAAAGAGAATTGCAGAATAAATGGGTTTACATGTTGAAGGAAGAAAATGGAGGAAAAAATTGGTACAAGGCTAGACTTATTGTAAAGGGGTTTGCACAAAATAAAGGTAAATATTTTGATGAAAGTTTTTCTCCTGTTGTTAAAATGACTTCAATTGGGACTATTTTAAGTCTCGTGGCAATAGAATATTTTCATATTGAACAGCTAGATGTAAAAATATCTTTTCTCCATGGGGATTTGGAGGAAGCGATTTATATGTAGCAACAATAGGGGTATGAGGTCAAAGGGAAGGAGAATTTGGTATGCAGGTTGAAGAAGAGATTTTATGGCCTAAAGAAATATCCAAGGCAGTGATATTTGAAGTTTGACATGTTTATAATAGAACAAGGTTATAGTAGATGTCATTATGATCACTATGTTTATTTTAAAAGGATAGAAAATGGAAGCTATATTATCTTATGTAGATGACATGCTTGTTGTAGGGTCTCATATGCATGATATAAATGTTCTCAAGAAGAAATTAGCTAATTCATTTGCGATGAAGGATTTGGGTGCTACAAAGGAAATCCTTGGTATGGGAATAAAAAGATACAGGAAAAATTGCAAATTGACATTGTCTTAGGGTGAGTACATAGAGAAGGTGTTGGAGAGGTTTAGAATGCAGAATGAAAAACCAGTTAGTACACCTTTGTTCAACTGTTTAAAATTAACCAAGGAAATATGTCCCAAGAAATAGGAGGAGATAAAATACATGTCCAGGGTCCCTTATTCATCAACAGTTGAAATCTTGATGTATCTGATGGTTTTCACAATACCATATATTTCACATGTAGTGGGAGTTGTGAATAGGTATATGAATAGTCTAGGTAAACAAAATTGGGAGGTAGTAAAGCGGATCCTCGTAAATGTTTTTGAGAGGACATTGTTCTACAATGATATGTTGATTCAAATATGGAAAGTGATAAAGATAGAAGGAGGAGAACCACAGGGCATGTTTTTAATGTAGGTGGAACATCAATAAGTTGGACTTTTAAACTGCAAAAGGTTATTGCACTTTCAACAACAAAAGTAGAGTATGTTGCTGCTATAGAGGCTAGTAAAGAAATGATTTGGTTGCAAAGGTTTATGGAGGAATTGAGAAAGAAGTAAGATAATAACAGCTTGTACTATGACAATGCGAGTTGCATTAATATTTGAAAGAAATCAAACTTTCATTTGAAGACTAAGCATATACATATAAGGTATCATTACATACCATCCATCTTGGAAGATGGACATTTTAAGTTGGAAAAGATACATACTAGCCAAAATCATGCATACATGTTCACAAAGGGAGTAACCAAGGATAAATTGAGTTCCTTCTTATATTCAGTTGATATTCAAGCATGATGATGAAGATGAGAAATTTTCTAGGTCCAAGAAGGATCATAGTCGAGTAGATATAATAGTGGTGGATTTGCTGATATCAGTCTCCAAGTGGGAGATTATTGGTTTTGGAGCTTAATTATCTTCCTGATTCATATGCCTTTGTTTTTAGTCATGTTTATACCCCATGAATATTGTACACCCTAGAATAATGTACAATCCTCCACGAAGGGGGATTATAGGGGGGGATTTCCCCCCCTATGGGGAATAGGGGGATCATCCCCTCGGCTAGAGGGTCCAGGGGAAAATGGGCCCCCAAAGGAAAAATTGCCTCATAATTTAATTTCATAGTAAATGTGGATCGTTCATTATAAGGTCTCAAATCTGATAGTAGAAGATATCTTAGGGTTTTTATCCCTAGAAGGAAACCCTCTTTTATAACGAAATTACATTGTGGCTATGTATCATTGCAAATATTGTATTCCGAGAGATGATATTGTGAGAGAAATAAGACGAAGTTACAATGGGCGTATTTTATTTTGTATCCCTTCATTTTGTTGGATAATAAAAAGAAAGGACCTGGAAATTTCTCTGGTGGATGTAGCCCACACTAGGTCAACCACGTATATATGTGTCTCTATTGTATTGTGTATGTTTTGTGTTTTATTTATGCATTGTTTTATTCTATTGTTCCCCGATCCTGTTTTTCTAACAACCCTTTATATACACCCAAATACCTATAAATCACCTGATATCCCACATCCCCTCCCCAATACCAACAATATATTGACTCTATTTCTCACAATAAAAAAATCTCCTTTATGAATGAATGTGATAATATGTTTGTCAACAAGGTGAATCCCCCATGGGAGAGATTGAGTGAGCTAGAGAGAGAGAGAGAGAGAGAGAGAGAGAGAGAGAGAGAGAGAGAGAGATATTTTGGGATATAGGGGAAGAGAGGGAGGGAGGGAGAGAGGGGGAGAGACAATGAAAGAGGGAGAGATAGATGTAGGAGGGGGGGAAAAGAGAGAGGGAGAGTGGGGGGTGGGGATATTAATGGAGGAGGAGGAGAGAGATAATTAGATGGTGGGAGAGGGAGGAAGGTGGAGATAAAGACTAAGAGAGTGAGTGGGGCAGAGAGAGATATATAGAATGAGAGAAAGAAGGAGGAATAATGGGGGAAGAGGGAGACAAGAAGCGAGGGGAAGAGGAGGAAGATAGAGAGGGAGAGGGAGAGAGCAGTCGAAGAGAGAGGGAGAAAGAGAGAGAGAGAGATGGTGTTTTAGTAGGAATGCACATGTGTTTCTAATTCCTAATAATGCACATGGTATTTTGGGAATAGAGCATGTTCTTTTGATTTCAATTTTTCTTTGGGTGGTGGTGAAAAATATAGCATACGTGTTTGTTGACTTGGTTTCCATGAATTTAGGTTAAGGATGACAAACCTAGTTGTTTGGTCTGCAAATATATTAAAACCTCTTTTTTTATGAATACGTTTCAATATATATTTTTTTTTCATTAATTTTCTATAGGATACACAAATCCATTGTCATTGAAACTACAGAAACATATAATTTTGACTATGCATATTCCAAATATATAATTAAAAAAAAAATGTGTTTACTATTTTTATTATATTTGTTTCTTGACATATATTAGAATCCTAAAATACATACCTATTTTATTTATGCTATAACTTTTTATCATCTTAAACATTTTTAAAATATGTTATACACCACACTAGAAGAGACAAAGATCTCCATTATATATGTGTGTGTGTGTGTGTGTGTGTGTGTGTGTGTGTGTGTGTGTATTTTCTTGAGAATACAACACGGGAAACCCCTGATTACTTCCCCACATCTCGTGGATGGTAAATGGGGTAAATTGTTCAGCCTGATTATGGGCCTAACCTAGTAGGGACATGAAGTGAGGACCTAAACAGGATCATGGCCAGGGATTGGACCTTGGAACCTCATTCAAGCAAACAATGACACTCATCCACTTGAGCTAACCCATTGGGATATATATATATATATATATATATATATATATATTATGATAATTTTAAGAGCCTCTTAGCCTACACTAACGGAATTCATAGTACTTTGAAAGATATAATTACTTTAAGAAAACATAAGATTAATATTATAAATTTTGAAAAAATTCCCCACGCTAGAACATTGGGTTCTCTACAACTATACAATTGTTTTTAAGGAAATTCCATCATTAAGGTATTCAACACCTGCACTAGTAGAAATAATTTTCCTGTGTATAATGTTGAACCAAGGAGTATGAGTAGCCCCAACTATCTTAAGGAGATAAAAAGTCTCGGTTAGAAGGGAGGGCACACTATTTTGGTTTTATATATCCCTATAACTAATAATATATCCATATAACTAAAAGGCTTGCATCACCTATTTATATGTTGGCTTACTCATCTACTATGATATTGTACCCAATCCTAGAGGGATAAATAAATTTAGGAAAGACCACCAAATATATATTTCACAAAATAGGTAGAGCACCAAACTAGGTATAGAACGTACTTGTATGTAGGTCATTACATGCATCCCACCCTTTTACTTGTGATTCATTAGTACATAAACATGGAGGTTAGAATATGACCTTTTCTCTTACTCATAAGCTACATGGTCATTCAACCAAGAGATCACGATAAATTCAAAGTAATAGTTCCTAGCTTGGTGACTATGTCAATTCCTTTTGCTCCCCTGAAACGAACTACATGGGTATGTGGTTTGGTCTCTAAGGTCACACACACTAAGAATAGTGAGGAAATTGATATATGAATGGAATGGGTATGGGTTGGATTACCTATTGATGCAAACCCCCCTCTTCCTCCTGGCATTGCGCAACCTCCCGGTCTAGGATCGTTCTTTAATTGGATTCAGTTCGACTCTTCGGGCCTCTCCTAGACCCACAAAAAATTATCCATGGGCCTTATTTGTTTCCCCTGATCGACAAAACGAATGAGGACCTTTTCACACCTACAGAGTCTTCCAAGAGACTCTGAACCCAACTGTGGGAAAAATATGTTGATACTTGGTGATTTTGAGCCTTCTAATTTCACCTGGTGCAGGTATGTGCTGATCCAAACCTATCAGGAACTTTCTCTAGCTTCTCGTGCCTCAAATTTTGAATCTCAGTCCTTATCTAATTTTCCTTTGGCGGCGATAGAATATGACCGTGGGCTATGGCCAGGCACCTACTCAAAGGGAACTTTGGAGCTCCAGGTTCCAGGAGTTTTCACTTCATGCTGCGACCAATTCTTATGGAGGTACAATCCTCCGAAACCACGAAAACATGATCAATTGTTCTTGTTCCTCACTAAGAACTATGGCTCAGTTTCTTCCTTCAAAAATTTAGGCTTCGACCGAATATGCATGCACACTCCACAAATCCTCCAAGTGAATTTCTAATTGAGTGAACGTACGCCCTCCACATGTTCTCTTGAAAATCAATGGTCCACGCTCTCCTTTATGATCAACGATCCACAATAACTTCAATCTTCGATGCTTCGGTGAAGTTCGAGCAACCACCATGCAAATCCTTCGGAGTGACAAACCTTCAAAGTACACGATCTTCTGACACCTATCCACTTATGATGGATAGATTGGGTGGACTCTCACGCTTCAGCCTTTGGGAGTTCAGACTGCACCCAATTCCACTTTCCTCTGGAGTCTAGGACCTCTGAAGTGAGGGATCCTATGAAACCTGTCCCCCCTGATCCAACTGCTTGAATGAAATCCACCCTTCAACATTCAAGATTTCTTGCTCCACGTATTTCAATGTTCTCCCATAGTGAATTTTCTCTAGACTGACAAATCTTCTTCCACATGTACCTTTCTAATGAATGACTGGGTTGACTCCATGACTCCAACCTTCGGGAATCCGCTCTCTTTCACACTTGAATTTATCTAAATTGATCCTTCTCCAAAGTGCAGGATTTGATGACACATATCCTCTCCAATGGACGACCTAGATCTACTTCAGCTCCCACAACTTCAGGAGTTATTCACCCTTCTGCACCCACTCTTCTGGGATGTTAGATCTCCTGCCAGTTGTCTCTGACTAATGGATGGTTGAGATACTCTTTTTTACTTCGGGCTTCGGGGATTTTCAATGATCAACACTTCAAATCCTCCAGAGTGCCTCTCCTCCAGAGTTAATCATCTTCTTCCACGTTCCTTCCTGGGCTAATGGCCATGATCTATTTCATCACTTCAGTACTTCGATGATTCTGCAACCACCTCGTCTAAAATATCCCAAAGCACAATTCCTATGGAGTCTCAAATATCACTCCACATGTCCCTTCCCAACACCAATGACTAGGATGAGATCCAGTCTTTGGAGCTTCAACAGTTTCACTCGCTTCTCACTTAGAATCTCCCAGAGTGCCTCTGCTCCGAACTTCCAGATCTTCCGCCACCTATCCACTTTTGGACTTCAGCAATTCCGCTCTCCTGTGCACTTAAAAGAGATTAAGTATCATGCACTTACCTGGATCCAATGATGTTTTGTCCTTCACACTCAGATCCGATGGCTAGGATCTGTTCTCCTCCTCAAGGCGCTCCTTCTGGATTTTGGATGTAGATTTCAATGGTCCAGATCTCTCTTCACAGTTGATCTGACGGTTGTCGCAACTCCTCCCTCTTGAACTTTACCACTTCTTCCCAAATTGGTAATAATTAGAAATAATCAAAGGTTGTGGCCTTTGATCCTCCTGCGAACCCAATTTCTTGGGTCTCGACCTGTACTTCTCCTCCTAAGATTTTCCAAGAAAAGTGAACTTATACTCTGGCACACACTTGGGTTAACAATATAGTGTAAAACTTGGACTATTTCTGGGTGCACTCTTACGCTGACTCTCATGATATTGTAAATTTGGAACACTTTACATCTGACACACACTTTCTCTCATCTGGATATTCATACTTCCTCAAAACTTATCTAAGTATTGGCTTGGTGCACTTCTTGCACAGGTATTCTCCTAAATCCTGAGTCCTTCAAGCTCACTGATGCATTTCCTGCATCCTCTCAATCCACACTTGCAGAGCTCTCCTACATAGTGTTCAAAAACTCTGTTTCACATGAGATTCAACTTCTCAAACCTCATAGGTCTCTATCCCTTTGTTCCTCGAAGGGATATGTGTGCCCTCTCGTAAAATTCTTCTTTATGCACACTTGCAAATATTTCCAAAGTATTCAACACCTCTGTGGTGTCTTCTCCTTGACACTCTTCTCACAGAAATAGAAGCCGAGTTCTCTTATGCACACTTGCATATGCTCAATGCCCACACGACAAATCTCTAAAAAGTATTCAATGACTATGTCTTATGTTCCTTATATGCACAGTATCTCCTCTAATGTGTTCAGTAACCTTGAGGATCCTCTTGAGATTGCGAACTATTCTAGTGTTCCCTCATGGCATGTTCTCCTCTAAATTCGATTTGAAATTTAGATGTGCTCTCGTTGAGCTGGCTCACAGAGTTTTCAATACTCTGTCGTGCACTCCTTTCACTTAGCCTGAGGAACCTAGAATAATCCAACAAACTCACATATAGAGAATTCTATCTTATCCATGCAGATAAAACCTATTCATACATCTACAACATTCAAACACACATTGATAACATTCATAAAACACATGGAAACACACGCATAATCACATGCATGAAAAAATTCTCTTCTTTGTATTAATATGAATGTATGTTTACAATATGTGTAATCTTAGACTACAACTGAGTCTTGGCTCTTTCCTTTCCTTGGATTATAATGATTTTATTTCAACTATTCAACATCCTCTGCTGGGCATATGATACAAAGTTTTATACAAGAGGGGATCATCGTGTTTTCCCTCCAACGACACTAGTGGTGTCTAATCACCATTTACAACACCTATCTACTGAGGCATACTACAATAAATGATAATCTAGTCCAAATCAGATCTAGATCAGCCTACAACTAGCCATTAAAGGTGACCTTAACTACACCCTGTAAAAAGGAAGCAACTCGGCTCTTCGAGCCTTACAACATTTAATTGATTTAATTACAATGAATTTTAAAATTCAAGGTCAAAATGAGAGGGTCGATGTATCTCCCCTTCTTGAATGCACACTAATGTGTTGAATAAATGGTGCTTGTTGAGGTGGAAAGGATTCTCCTGCATCATACTCCACTCCCGGGAAAATCATGAGCTGGTGGTCATGATCTCCCTTGCTCCATGGTTGAAATCCCCTTGGATTCAAAATGTTTCCTTGGAGATGTCCTCCTTATCCTCTGATATGTTGTTGTTGTTGTTGCTTCCCTGCTATTACTGCAGGTTCTCCTCTGGTTAGCTTCTAATTGCTGGTAGTCTCCTGTGTTTATCTCAAGTCAAAGGAAGGCCTTTTTGAATGGTTGGTCATGCCCTTTGGTTTGACAAATGATCCAGCCACTTTCATGAGGATGATGGAGGATATCCTATGACCATTCACCAATACTTTTGTAGGGGTGTATCTGGATGACATTCTAATTTACAGCAAGACTTGGGTCGAACACTTGCAGCATATTCAGTAGGTTCTGCACACCCTGCGACAACACAAGCTATACGCCAACTTGGAAAAATTCTCCTTCGGCATGGACAGGGTCCATTACCTGGGCTACATCATTGTTCATCATGGCATACATGTTGATCCAGCCAAGATCCAAGTCATCCGCGGCTGGATATCCCCAACGACACTCACTGAGTTTTGGAGCTTCTTGGGCCTTGCCAATTTCTATCGCAGGTTCATGTTGGGATTCTCCCATATTGAATGGGCCCTCAGCCAAATAAACAGGGGTGGTGGTAAGGAAAACTTTGTGTGGGGCCACTCCCAACAACAAGTGTTCGATGATCTGAAGAAATGCTTTTGCTCAGCCCCAGTACTTTCACTACTAGACCTGCAACATCCCTTTGAGACCAAGATAGATGCTTCAAACTATGTTGTGGGCACCGTTCTCACTCAACACGGCCACCCTGTGGCCTATCATAGTGAGACACTATCAGATACTATTCGTAAGTACCATACTTACGACAAAGAAATGTACTCCATTGTGCAAGCCTGCTGCCAGTGGAGACATTACATTCTTGGGAAGAAGACAGTCATCCACATTGATCATAAGCCACTGCAGTTCATGCAGACACAAGGAAAATTGCAGAATGACCAACATCAAAAGTGGTCCACATACTTGCAGCAATTCCACCTCAACATCAAGTATAAAATAGGAAGCACCAATCATGTCACTGATTTCCTCAGTAGACCGCCAGTCGCGACACTCACCACGGTGCTAGACTCTTGCGGCCATGAGACATCTCGATGGCCTCGACTCTATGAGACAAACCCTGACTTTGCCACCACCTACCAAATGTTGGGTGCGAATGTAGTTGTCGATATTTTCCATCTTCAAGATGGGTTGTTGTTTCGTCTGGGCCATATATGTGTTCCATCAAGTGAGTGAGAGAAGATTATTTGGGAATCCCACTATAGTCGGGTGGCAGGACACTTCGGTGTCGAAAATACAGTGGCGATGCTACAAAAACATTTCTACTGGCCGAAACTTCAACAACAGGTCAACAAGTATATCAGGTCCTGCACCACCTGTGCTATTTCCAAATCGACCACTGAGAAACAGGGCCTATACACCCTTATTCCTACTCCTGACAGGCCATGGGAATCCATCTCAATGGATTACATGTCAGGCCTCCCGTCCACCAAGCGGGGAAATGACTGTGTTTTTGTGGTTGTTGATCGCTTTTCTAAGATGGCGATTCTGGTTTCTTGCAAGAAGAGAATCATAGCGCAGGCCACTACCAAGATCTTCTTTGAACGAGTCTGGGTACATTTTGGAATCCCAAAAACCATTGTCTCAGATCATGATAGTATATTTCTTAGCACATTTTGGTTGAGCCTCTGGTCATTGCTGGACACCAAGCTCACCAAATCCACGACCTTCCACCCCTGGACAGGTGGCCAAACTGAGGTCGTAAATCGAATGATTGTGCATATCCTTCGCATTTATAATTCAAATCACCCTCGCACATGGGATGATAGCCTTCCCTATGTCTAGCATAGCTACAATCGAGCCCTACATAGCTCAACCAGCCACAACCCCTTTCAGGTGGGGTTGGGATTCCAACCATTGGGTCCCATATATGTTACACTTCCCCTTGCAGTCACCTCGACCGACTCATCTCCTGCTCCAACTGAAGTTGACAAAGACACCCAGTTCATTGAGCAGATCTAGGACATCCACCAACAGGTTCATGATATCCTACAGAAGTCCAATGACAAGTACAAACAACGCCATGATCAACATCGGGTGCCACATAAGTTCCAGGTGGGTGACAAAGTTTGGTTACACTTGCAAAAAGAACTCCTTACAGGACCCCATCAGAAGATTTTCCCACTCCATTATGGGCCATACACTATCACCAAGGCCATGGGGGATAATTCTTTTGAGCTCAACATTCCTCCTTTCTTTGCCCTGCACCGAGTGTTCAACATGGATCTTATTTTCCCTTATTTCCCACCATTATTAGACACCTTAGAAGTAGAAAAACAACTGACACCAACATAGCTCAACCCTGACTGCATACAACAGGCATCCAATGATCATATTGTGGACACATAGATCAAGGGAACTTGACAACAAAGGATCCAACTTTATCAAGTCGTCAAAGCAAGGTAGCTCCTGCACCAAGGCAAGTGGCTCACCCGGGGCCAAATTCAATAGAAATTTCCTCATCTAATGGGGGACCTCAACGAAATGGAGACCATTAATTCCTAAGGAGGGAGGATTGATCCATATGGATATTGGTGGTCACCAACCTTTTCCAACTGGCTCAAGACAATTTTCTGACAATTTTGGCAATTTACTATTTTTAGTAGTTTTAACTTTCGGGGCCATTTTGAGGGCCTAAATGAAGTTTTTTCAGGATATAGATACTTAATGATAGCCAAAGGAATGATTGAGCCCCCAAAATTAATCCCCTTGATGATACCTTTCCAACGGTCTATCACATGCCTAAAACAGAGATCGTATGCAAAAGTTATGACCCCGGGAAGTTGATGTACTAACTTACCCAAACGGGGCCCACATGACTTTTGGCGCTTCATCTCCTAGGGTTAGGTTTTTGGATGTCTAGGGTTTTTTGCATTCTTGTTTATTGTAAAAGTTCCTTTAGAGACTCATTGTAATGTTCTTCTTGTGAATGAGCGCAACCGTCACATCTCTTCTCGGAGATAAACCACCACCATTCCAACAAGCTTGTTTCCACTGCATTTTACAGTTTCACCTTATTTCATTATTGAATAGAAAACCAATTTTACTGTATCTCTGTTATTTTTTGCTAAGAATCTATTAATAATTTGTATTCATTCTTTTCTGCTCATAAAATCCATATCATTCCCCCAATGATCATAAAAAACCTCTAATCCTCCTCCATCACAAATCCTTGTTGATATGAACTACTATATGAGTTCATGAGACTCTAAGAAAGTATCATATCCTTTTCCTTGCCCATATGGAAACTTGAATTTTCATCTTCCCCCCCTGGCAGTTTATGATATCAACTGATCTCACTTCATTTCCCATCTCGCAATTTTAAATTTCACCACTGCCCTCCTCACAGTTCATGAGATCACACATTTATCTCATCTCATTGCGCACTTGGAAATTTGAAAATTCATTTGTTCCCTCCTGGTAGTTTATGAGATGTTTAGCTGATCTCCGCTCATTTCCCACCTAGAAATATGAATTTTCATCACTTCCCACCTAGCAATTCACGAGATCAACTAATCTAATTTCCTCCTTACTGAGGGTTTCTCCAACTTCCGGTTCACAGATGCAAACCGTCTCCTCTATTTAACTAAGGTGTTAATCTTACCTCAACCACCTCCTCAACACCTTTTGTTTCCTTCTAGCCAACAACTTCTGGACATGCCACATTTCTCTCCTCTTCAAAGGCCATTCATACTTCCAATGCACCTGGGATTCTTGTTGCATCTTATGCATTAGCCTCTCCATTTCTTCTCTGATCTCTTCGATCTCTTTTTCCATATCTACTTTTATTTTCTACTGGAATTCCTCTTCTTGACCTCATCTACGGCCTTTAGTATCCATTTTCCTCCTTACCTACCCTCCTAGAAAGTTAGTTGGTTACCTTGCAACTGATAGCACCTCCATATCTCCCTTGCAGCCTACCTAGATATCTACTGACTGTTGTTTTTTACAAAACCTAAATTATGGGCCCTGATACCACTTGATAGTATCATACAAACTTCTTCACCTACTACTACCTGTAAAATAAAAAATAGGCTTTGATACCACTTGATGGTATTAGACTATCTCCTCTGTCTCCTTCCTGTTACCTATAATAAAAAATAGGCTTTGATACCACTTGATGGTATCAAAGTATCTCATTTCATCTTCTCACCTTTTCCTGCTATCTGCAAGAAAAATATAGCTCTGATACCACTTGATGCAAACCCCCTTCTTCCTCCTGGGGCTGCATGACCTCCTGGTCTAGGATCATTCTTTAATTGGAGTCATATTGACTCTTCAGGCCTCTGCTAGACCCACAAAACCTTATCCACAGGCCTTATTTCTTTCCCCTACTTGAGACAGTGAACGAGGACCTCTAAACACTCGTAGAGTATTCGAAGAGACTCAGGTCCCAACTGTGGGAAAACTCTACCGATACCTAATGATTTTGGGCCTTCTAATTTCACCTCGTGTAGGTCAGTGTTAACCTGAATCTTTTAGGCTCTTTCTCTAGCTTCCCCTACCTCAAATTTTGAATCTCATTCCTTATCTCCTTTTCCCTTGGCAGAGATATAATATGACCCCAGGCTATGACCAAGCGAATACTCAAAGGGCGCTTCAGAGCTCTAGGTTCCAGGCATTTTCACTTCACATTGCGGACAATTCTTCTGGAGGCACAATCCTATGAAACCATGGAAATAGAATCAATGGTCCTTGTTCCTCACTGATATCTATGACTCGGTTTCTTCCTTCCACAATTTGGGCTTTGGCTTAATCCGCATGCACACTGCACAAATCATCCATGTGGATTTCTAATGGAGTGAACCTCCGTCCTCCACATGTCCCCTTGGAAATCAATGGCCCACTCTCTCCTTTATGATCAATGGCCCATAGTAACTTCAGGCTCCGATGCTTCGATGAATTCTAAAAAACCACTACACAAATCATCTAGAGTGACCAACCTCCAAAGTACGTGATCTACTAACACCTATCCGCTTCCCATGGACGAGTTGGGTGGAATACGATGCTTCAACCTTTAGGAGTTCAAAATCCAACCAATTCCACTTTCAGACAGAGTGCACGACCTCCGAAGTGATTTATCCTCCGACACCTATCCCTCCTGATCCGATGGCTCAAATGAACTCCTTCCTTCAGCCTTTGAGAGTTCTTTCTCCACCCATTTTGTTGTTCTCCTCGAGTGAATTTTATCCATACTAGCAGATCTTCTACCACACATAGCTTTCCAATGGACGAATGGGATGACTTCATGACTCCGACCTTTAGGAGTCCTTTCTCTTTCACACTCCAATTTCTTTGAAGTGCTCCTACTTTGGAGTGGAGGATCTGACGACACCTGTCTTCTCCAATGAACGACCTAGATCTGCTTCAACTCCCATGACTTCGGGATTTCTTCACCCTTCTACACCCACTATTTTTGGATGTTGGATCTCCTACCACATGTCTCTGACTGACGTACGACTGATATATTCTATGCTACTTCGGGGTTCGGGGATTTTTGAAGCTCGACACTTCAAATCCTCTATAGTTCCTCTCCTCCAGAGTTAATCATTTGCTGCCATGTGCCTTCCCGCGCCAACAACCAGGATCTATTTTGGCACTTCAGGACTTCGCTAATTCTGCAACCACTTCATCTGAAATATCCTAGAGTGAAATTCCTCCAAAGTGTTATATATCACTCCATGTGTCTCTTCGCAACACCGATGTCTCAGATGAGCTCTAGGATTTGGATATTTAGAAGCTTATCTCGCTGCTCACCTCGAATCTCTCAGAGTGACTCTACTGTGGACTTCCATATCTCTGACCACCTGTCACTCTAGATGATGGACGGTCATGATCCAATTTGATACTTCGGTACTTTGGCAAGTCTTCTCTCATGTGCATGTAAAAGAGACTAAGTCTCATGCACTTACCTGGATCCAATGAATTTTTGTCCTTCATGCTCATATCTGAAGGCTAGGATCTATTCTCCTCCTCGACATGCTCCTTCTGGTGTCTAGACGTAGAATTTGATGGTCCATATCTCTCTTCACAAAAAATCTGACAGATATCGTAGCTCCTCCCTCCTGAACTTTACCACCTCCTCTAGAATTGGGAATAATTTGAAATAGTCAAAGGTTGCGGCCTTTGATCCTCTTGCAAACCCAACTTCTTGGGTCTTGACTTGTTCTTCTCCTCCTGATATTTTCCAACCAAAGTTGACTTAGACTCTAGCGCACACTTTCTCTAACAATATAGTCTGAAACTTGGATTGTTTCCAGGTGTACTCTTGTGCTGACTCTCCTAAGCTTGTAAAGTTGGAACACTTTACCTTTGGCACACACTTTCTCTCATCTGGATCTTCAGATTTTCTCAACACTTATATAAGTGTTGACCTAGTGCACTCCTTGCAGAATTCTTCTCCTAAATCCTAAGTCTTTCAGGTTCACTGATGCATTTCTTGCGTTCACTCAATGCACACTTGCAGAGCTCTCCTACAGAGTGTTCAACAACTCTGTTTCAAATAAGCTTCAACTGCTCAAACCTTAGAGGTATATGTCCTTTTGTTCCTCAAATGGATATCTATGCCCTCTTGGAAACTTCTTCTCTATGAAAACTTGCAGAGATTTCAAAAGTTTTCAACACCTATGTGGTGTCTTCTCCTTGACACTCTTCTAACAGAACGTGCACCAGATTTATCTTGTGCACACTTGGACCTGATCAATGCCCAACCGATAGATCTCCACAAAGTATTCAATGAATCTGTCTTCTGTTCCTTATCTGCACAATTTCTCCTCTAAGGTGTTCAGTAACCTTGAGGCTCCTCTTGATATTTTTAACTATTCTAGTGTGCTCTCCTAGCACGTTCTCCTCTGAATTTGATTTGAAATTCATATGCACACTCCTTGCATTGTCTCACATAGTTTTCAATACTCTGTTGTGCACTCCTTTCACTTAGCCTAAAGAACCTAGAATACTCCAAAAAACCCACAAATAGATAATTCTAGCTTATCCCTGCATATGAAACCTATTCATACATCTACAACATTTAAACACACATTAAAAACATTCATAAAACACATGGAAACACACACATAATCACATGCAGGAAAAAATTCTCTTCTTTGTATTAATATGAATGTTTGTTTACAATATGTGTAAGCTTAGAATGCAATTCAGTCTCAACTCTTTTCTCTCCTTGACTTACAATGATTTTCTATCAAATTTTCAGTAGCTTCTGTTGGGCATACGATACAAAGTTTTATACAAGAGGGGCTCATGAAGGTTTCCCTGTAACGACACTAGTGGTGTCTAATCACCATTTACAAAGCCTATCTACCAAGGATTATTAAAATAGATGAAAATATAGTCTGAAACATATCTAGATTAGCCTACAACTAGCCATTAAAGGAGACCTTAACTACAACCTGTACAAAGGAAACAAATCGTCTCTTCCATCCTTACAACATTTAATTTCTTTAATTACAATGAATTTTAATATTCAAGGGAAAAATGAGATGTTCGACGACTCTCCCCTTCTTGAATGCACACTGAGGTGCTAAATAGATATAACTTGATGAGATGGAAAGGATTCTCTTACATCATACTCCACTCTTGGGAAAATCATGAGCTCCCTTGCTCCATGGTTGAAATCCCCCTGGATCCTGAAATTCTCCTTGGATATGTCCTCCTTCTCCTCTGTTATTTTATTGTTGTTGTTGCTTCCCTGCTACTACTCTAGTTTCTCCTATGGTTGGCTTTTCCTTGTTGACAGTGTCATGTACTGATCACAACATCAACTTTCTAATCTCTTCAATCACCTCTTCCAACTGCTCTATTGGTTGGATTTCCTTATAAAGTTTTCTCTGTTGAACTTCCTCATCCTGCACTAAGGGAAGATCATCTTGATCTCCCATCCAGTCTTTATCTCTTGTCACACTAGCCTGCCACTCTACAGCAAGTTCCACTTCTGCAGGCTCCTTACTAAGTTGTTTCTCAACTATCTCCTCTTACAGATTGACTTCTGCTACTGGTACAACTCCAACTTCCTCCAGTTTCTCCTCAGGTTGACATTCTTCTCCATCTATTTCCAACTCAGCCTGTTGGATGTGCCTACTTTTCAATATCACCCTTCTCTCCAAGATTTCCAATTCTTCACACAGATCAAAAAAAATCCATGTTGCCTTCATCATGTTCTAATATAGGTTCGAGTTCTACAGTCATCTCCTGTTCAACTATCTGGCTAAAAATTCTGATAAATTCTTCTAAATGCTCTTCTTCTTCTACTGGGGAAAATTTTGTAGTCTGCTCCTTCTTCTTTATGACATGATTTGTGATTTGTATTTCTTCTGTTGCACCTGAAATTTGTGCATTTACCTATGCTTGGATAATTGGAAGGAATATAATGATTCCCCCAATGATCAAAACACACCTCCGATCCTCCTCCATCAACACTCCTTGCTGATCTAAACTCCTAGATGAGTTCATAAGACTCTTAGACAGTCTCATATCCTTTCCCTTTCCCACCTTACATCTTGAACTTTAATCTCTATCCCCTGACAGTCGATGAGATCAACTGATCTCACTTCATTGCCCACTTGGCAATTTGAAAGTTCACCACTGCCCTCCTGGTAGTTCATGAGATCCTCCATTGATCTCATCTCATTTCCCACCTAGAAATTTGAAAATTCATGTATTCCCTCCAGGAATTTTATGATATATTTAGCTGATCTCCTCTCATTTCCCACGCAGAAATCTGAACTTTCATCACTTCCCACCTAGTAGTTCATGAAATCAACTAATCTCATGTCCTCCTCAATGAGGTTTTCTCCAACTTATAGTTCACAGATGAAAATCGTCTCCTTTATTTCATTGATTCTTCAACTTCCCTCAGCCACCTCCTCAACTCTCGTCGTTTCCTTCTAGCCAACAACTTTTGGACATGCCACCTTTCTCTCCTCTTCAAAGTCCGTTCATACTTCCAGTGAACCTGGGATTCTTATAGAGTGCTAACATTTTGGCAACGGTGCCAGAATGTTAACACTCTGTAAATTTTGTTTGGTTGAATAGACAAATGAAAGAGGTAATTGTTTCAACCAACTTTAGAGTTGAGGCACTAGCCTACTAAACTCAGAGAGGGCTCTCTCATGTCACTTGATATATCTATGGAAATCGATGGCTAGATTTGGTTTTTTTGGGGGGGGGTTTAATAAAGTTGTTGGAAATGAAGGGGAGGAACACATAGGGCTATGGAGTCAAAATTTTTGAAAATGAATGAAAAAAATGATCAACATGTAGAACTTTCCAGAGGAGAAAGGCTAAATGAGGCAATGAATCTGAGTTGTGAATTGATATTTTCAGAGTGTAAGAGGAAAGGGGAAAAACAAGTAACTGCATCAAAGCATTAATAAAATGAATTCTGATTTAGTTAAGAATAAAATTACACAGTTTAAATTGCTTAAGCCAAGAGCATCATAAGATGAATTTTGGGCCTTTAACTCTCCAATTTAAACAGAAGAAAATGAAAATGGAATTAAAGAACACAGGAAATACAAACAATGAAGGAGGACAAATCTCATATCATAGCCATTAGAATATTTTCATAAATAGTTCAAAATGATTCTGCATATGTATTCAATTCAATCCCAGAAAAATTACAATATAGTCCAGAACCACCAGAATTGTGCCCTTCCACTTCTTCCCACCACTAATACACTCAGAACCTATAACACTTATACAATTCAAGTTCCTTCAGTGTGAAACCGGTTACAATAATTGAAATGAAACATTCCAACTTCTATAATGATTACAAATGACAGTTTTCAGAAAAAAAAAAAAAAATTGTTTCATGATCCCTGCAGATTCCTGTGATGCTCCAACTCCTTCATCTGCCAAATTCCTCTTTAAATGTCACGCATACTCTTTCAAATATAATTGCATTTATCCATATTCTCATTAAACACTTGGGAATAATATATTTGAAAAAAAAATGATTCCCAAATATTTTTCTATCCTGTAGAATGAAATTTCGATAATTTAATTCATGCCCGTGGTTTTTAAGACCATGTCTTATTTTCCCATTCACCATTTCATTGTAAAAACATTTACTTTTACCATTTCCCTATAAAAAACATTTACTGTGTAATGTTTTTCCAATTAGCGTTTCACCGTGGAAAAACATTTACTGTGTAATGTTTTTCCAATTTACCGTCTTTGGACAAATACCTTTTATCTTCTTCTTTTACTTTTGTAAAACCTTAGGATAAAAATTATACAATTTTTGGTTCACGTGCATCTTCCATTTAATTATTTTCCATGGAAATAAACATTAGTCTCCTTGATTTGTAGAATTTAAATCTTACCTCTCTAAAACATTTTCACCGTGAGGAGGAATCTCATTTATTAGAAATTCCATATTTTTTGTTGAAATGCACTCCTAGAAAAATGTCGCACATAAAACATATGATAAATTGTGCATTTATTACATTAGGCTTGGGTTGGAGTGGTTTAATTCCAACTGCTTTTACCTCCAATGTGCACGTGTCCACCAAATAAACCACGGTAGTTTTCCGCAGCATGCCCTCACATAATTAACCTCCTCGTTACTTTAATCCCCGATATGTATGTGCACCCTCCATCCAACCTTTGACTTTTCCACATTATAAATTGAGATTCGTGCTCATGATTTGACTTGATTCCATAAATTAAATATTGGATTAAATATTAATATAAATATAAAAATATTTATATTAATAATAAAAAAACCCTTTTTCTATTTTCGAAGGACTTTGGGCATATGAGGCTTAACACATGACTTTTTGGATAGGATAAGGGTGCTTAATAAAAGGAATATTTTTTTATTTTCAATAGGAATAAAAAAATAAGGGTAAAAATGTATGAAGTGATGGAACTAAGGGATTTAGATAATAATTAAGGCTAGGTATAGGCTTGGGATATTTCTCAACTTTTGACTCGTGGAGTACATGACTATTTTGGATGATCCATTGGGAGAAGGATTTAGGTGATGGGAGCTTGACAGAGATGGTAAAAAAATTTGAAAGTCTAAGTGGAAAAATAGCACAAGGACAAGACACTTTGGGAAAAATTAATACAAATTAGCAGGTGATAAAAACCTCCTGGCATTTCATGAGATACTCAGCTGATCTCCTCTCATTTCCCACGTGGAAATCTGAATTTTCATCACTTCCCACCTAGCAGTTCATGATATCAACTAATCTCATTTCCTCCTCATTAAGGTTTTCTCCAACTTATGGTTCATAGAATCAAACCGTCTCCTTTATTTCACTGAGGTCTTCAAATTCCCTCAGCCACCTCCTCAACTCCTGTTGTTTCCTTCTAACCAACAACTTTTGGGCATGCCACCTTTCTCTCCACTTCAAAGGCCATTAATACTTCCAGTGCACCTGGGATTATTGTTGCATCTTTTGTGTTAGCCTCTTCATTTCTTCTATGATCTCTTTGATCTCTTTGTCCATATCTTCTTTTATTTTCTACTAGCAGCTCGCTTCTCAACCTCTTATATGGCCTTCAATAGCCATTTTCCCCCTTTGCCTACCCTCCTGCCAAGTCTATTGGTTACCTTGCAACTAAGAGTATCTCCATCTTTCCCTTACAGCCCATCTGGCTATCTACTAATTTTTGTTGTTTACAAAACCTAAATTATAGGCTCTGATACCAGTTAATGGTATCATACTAACTTCTTCACCTGCTTCTATCTGTAAAATACAAAACAGGCTCTAATACTGCTTGATGGTGTTAGACTATCTCCTCTGTCTCTTGCATACTACCTATAATGAAAAATAGGCTTTGATACCACTTGATGGTATCCAAGTATCTCCTTTCACCTTCTCACCTTTTCCTTCTATATGAAATAAAAATCTATCTCTTATACCACTTGATACATACCCCCCTCTTCCTTCTAGGTCTAGATGACCTCCCGGCTTAGGATCGTTCTTTAATTGGAGTCAGGTTGACTCCCGGGGCCTCTAATAGACCCACAAAACATTATCTACAGGCCTTATTTCTTTCCCCTTCTCGACACAATGAACGAGGATCTCCGAACACCCATAGAGTCTTCCAAAAGACTTTGATCCCAACTATGGGAAAAATATGTTGATACCCAATGATTTCGAGCCTTCTAATTTCACCTGATTTAGGTTTGTGCTTAATCAATCCATTCATATGTTTTCTCTAGCTTCCCATGCCTCAAAGTTTGAATCTTAGTCCTTAGCTTTGCTTCCTCCAATGACAATAGAATATGACCCTGGGATATGACTAGGAGACTACTCAAAGGCCACTTCGAAGCTCTGGGCTTCATGTGTTTTCACTTCATGTTGCGGCCCATTGTTCCCAAGTGACAATCCTATGAAACCATAGAAACAAGATCAATGGTCCTTGTTCCTCACTGAGATCTATGAATCAGTTTCTTCATTCGACAATTCAAGCTTCGGTCGAATCTGCATGCACACTCCACAAATCCTCCAAGTGGATTTCTAATGGAATGAAGCTTCGTCCTCCACATGTCCCCTTTCCAATCCATGATCCATGCTCTCCTTTATGATCAATGACCCACAATAACTTCAGGCTCCGATGCTTCAGAAAATTTCTAACAACCACCATGCGAATCCTCCAGAGTGACACACCTATAAAGTACGTGAATTGCTAACACCTATCCACTTTCGATGGATGACTTGGGTGGACTCCTGCACTTCAGCCTCCGGGAGTTCACACTGCACCCAATTCCACTTTCCTCTAGAGTATACGAACTTTGAAGTGAGGGATCCTCTAACACCTACCCCTCCTAATATGACAGCTCAAACAAACTTCTCCCTTCAGCCTTTAGGAGTTCTTTCTCCACCCAGCTCGATGTTTTCCCAGAGTGACTTTTCTCTGTACTGGAAGATATTATGCCATGCATACCTTTCTAATGGAAAAATCAGATGACTTTGTGACTCCACCCTTCGAGAGTCCTCTCTCGTTCACACTCCAATTTATACGAAGTGATCCTGCTCCAGAGTGCAGGATCTAATGAAACCTTTCCTCTCCAATGGATGACCCAGATATGCTTCATCTCCCATGACTTTGAGAGTTTTTCACCCTTCTTCACCCACTCTTCTAGTATGTTGGATATCCCACTACATGTCTCCGACTAATGGATGATTGAGATCTTCTCTGCTACATCTAGCTTCTAGTATTTTTGAAGCTCGACACTTCAAATCCTCTGGAGTTAATCACATGCTACCACATGAATTTCTGCACCAACAACCAGGATATACTTTGGCACTTCGGGACTTCGGCAATTCTGTAACCACCTCGTCTGAAATTTCTTGGACAACAATTCTTCTGGAGTCTTAGATATTACTCCACATGTCCCTTCTTAGCACCGACGACTAGGATGAGCTCCGAGCTTCAGAGCTTCGACAATTTTTCTCCCTCCTCACCCGGAATATCCCGAAGTGCCTCTGCTCTGAACTTCCATATCTTATGGTAC
>JZKD02S1880754.1:213113-228095 GCA_000966675.3 Picea glauca | reverse complement strand
TAGGAACAAATTTATCGTTCAGTTCAGCTTATCATCCTTAGACGGATGGACAGACAAAAGTTGTGAATAGGACCTTGGGAAACTTGTTGAGGAGCTTGGTGACAGAACACCACAGACAATTTTTCTCCCTCCTCACCCGGAATATCCCGAAGTGCCTCTGCTCTGAACTTCCATATCTTATGGTACCTATCACTATGGACTATGGATGGTCCAGATCCACTTTGGGACTTCAGGACTTCATCGAGTCCTATCTCCTATGAACTTAGAATATATTAAGTCTTGTTCACTTACCTGGATCCAACGACTGTTGTTCCTTCACACTCAGATCTGATGACTATGATATGTTCTCCTCCTTAGTGCGCTCCTTCTGGTGTCTAGATGTAGATTTTGATGGTACAAATCTCTCTTCATAGTTGACCCGACGACTGTCGCAGCTCCTCCCTCATAAACTTCCTCCTGAATTGGGAATAATTGGAAATAATCAAAGGCTAGGACCTTTGATCCTCCTGCGAACCCGACTTCTTGGGTCTCGACTTGTGCTTCTCCTCTTGAGATTTTCCAACCAAAGTGGACTTAGGATCTAGCGCACACTTGTGCTAACAATACAGTCTAAAACTTGGACTTTTTCTAGGCGCACTCTTTCACTAACTCTTCTAATCTTGTAAATTTAGAACACTTTACCTCTAGCACACACTTTCTCTCATCTGGATATTAATTATTCCTCAACACTTGTCTAAGTGTTGCCTTGATTCACTTCTTGCATAGGTCTTCTCCCGAATCATGAGTCCTTCAAGTTCACTAATGCATTTCCTACATCTGCTCAATACACACTTGCATATATCTCCTACAGAGTGTTCAACAACTATGTTTCACATGATCTTTAACTTCTCAAACCTTAGAGGTCTCTATCCCCTTGTTCCTTGAAGGGACATATGTACCCTCCTGGAAAATTTTTCTCTATGCACACTTGCAGAGATTTCCATAGTATTCAACAGCTCTTTGATTTCTTCTCCTTGACACTCTTCTCACAAAACTTGAAGCAAAGTTCTATTGTGCACACTTGCACTTTCTTAATGCCCACCTAGAAGATCTCTATAGAGTATTCAACGACTATGTAATTTTTGTCTTCTCTACAAAGTTTCTCCTCTAAGGTGTTCAGTAACCTTGAGGCTCCTCTTGATATTGTGAAATATTCTGGTGCTCCCTCCTAGCACATTCTTCTCTGAATTTGATTTGAAATTTAGATGCGCACTCCTTGCACTAGCTCACAGAGTTTTCAATACTCTGTCCTGCACTCTTTGCACTTATCCTAAAGAACCCAAAATAGTCTAGAAAACTCACATATAGAGAATTATATCTTATCCCTACAGATGAAACCTATTCATACATCTATATCATTTAAACACACATTGACAACATTCATAAAACACATGGAAACATATACAGAATCACATGCAGGAAAAACTACTCTTCTTTGTATTAATATGAATCTATTTTTACTATATGTGTAAGCTCAGACTGCAACTGAGTCTCGACTCTTTCCTCTCCTTGGCTTACGATGATTTTCTATCAATTTTTCAGCACCCTCTGTTGGGCATACGATACAAAGTTTTATACAAGAGGGGCTCATCAATTTTTCCATCCAACGACACTAGTGGTGTCTAATCACCATTTACAATGCCTATCTACTGAGGATTATTACAATAAATGAACATCTAGCATGAATAAGATCTATATCATCCTATATCTAGCCATTAAAAGTGACCTTAACTACATCCTATACAAAGGCATAAAATCTTCTCTTCCATCCTTACATAATTTAATTTCTTTAGTTACAATGAATTTTAAAATTCAAGGAAAAAATGAGAGGGTTGGTGCCTCTCCCCTTCTTGAATTCTCACTAATGTGTTGAATAGATGGAACTTGTTGAGGTGGAAAGGATGCTCCTGCATCACCTATCCATGTATCTATGGTGACTAGAGATAGATTTGCAAACAATTGTGTGTGGGAGATATTTGTGAGTGTAACCAAAGTGACATAATTGGTTGTTCCATAGCATCTACCTTTATTGGTTTAGATAATTTTTCAACTGATTAAATGAGATATGTAATAGGATATGATTCCACCTCTTAAATAGGTTGTTAATAAAGAGGGTCTTACCCTAGTAGAGATTGTAAAGTGTTTGAAGGTATTCCACCAGTTGGGCTTCCAACCATGTTATTCTTCCTTAAAACACTCAAAATTTTGAGCATGGAACATAGTTTCCTGGGGTTTATTTTGGGGGATGATGTTAGAAGGGGAGCCTTATACATTTTTGCATCTCCTCGTGTCCAACACCCTCTTTCTTACAATGAATTTGGATGGAAGAGGTAACACAAAATCCTATACTAGGCCCATTTAAAGGAGCCACATTGGTGCCCTGTGTTAATGGTTCCTTTGAAAGGGAGGCCACATGCGTTGGTTTCTAGAGCAAGGAATTTCTGATACATGTATAGAAAAGGTGATCTCTAATAGATATTTTTAAGTATTGGAGAGTCACGGGGCATGCACCTTTAAGAATGGGAGAAGTGACTTTAGAACATATATAGGTGTTCTTAAAAGAAAGATAGACTATCGAGTCAATTAGATAAGTTCTAGACGAGCATCCGTAATGTAATGGAACCCCAATCTTCTTTTGGTATATCTAAAAGAGAATATAGTATGGTCGTCAATATCTAAGTATGATGAACTGGAAAAGCCAATCCAATTCGATCTCATGAAGAATTCATTGGGAAGGAAACATACTGCAAGTGGGAAGAGAAAGCCCCCTGTTTTCACAAGAGTTGGTTCTAGGCTGTAACAGAGCCAAGCCTTAGCACATTTTAAATGAAAAAATAAGTTATCATTCACAACTTGATTTGGGTTGTGTGCAAGTAAATTCCAAGATAACCACACACCACTTTTGATTAGAATTTTCCCCTTCCAACCCGAGAGGGATCTCTCGAATATATGTCACAATAAGATGTTCAATAATCTTAACAGTGGGAAGATATGTGGGTAATAGAAAGTTTTTATATTTTTAGGGTTGACGGGTTGGACCAGAAAGTAGTCCATTGGGCATGGAGTCAAATGATCAAGCAAGTAATAAGAGTGTTTTGGCAATAGAAATCCATGGAGCAGAGGTGAGATAGAAGATGATTATGGAGGGAAGGATATATAAAACGTATGGCAGCAGAAAAAAGATAAAACATATCAAAATGAAAGGATCACTTATAAATGAGTGAATTCCAAGCATAAATTAGTGGAAAGAGATGGCTGGGAAAGAGCATCTAGCAAATGATGAATTCCAAACCTTGATCTCTGGAATAAACAACCTATAAAAATTCTGCAATAGACCATATAACAGAGGATGAATTCTATTACAAAATAGTTACAAATCGAGAAGAAAATATATATGGAGTGATATGGAAACTAAGAAAATGGACAAACTCTGCAAGCAACATCACAAGAATCTCTGATATGGATAAAACATGCTTCTGCAATCTTTTACTAAACTGAAAATCAAAGATACATCCCAGGAGTACTACTCATGTGTCTTGCCCCCTCCATTTTTTACCAATATTCCTCATATATGTCTTGAGGTCGAAATCCTCTCTAATCTAAAAGATAACAACAGTTACAACCAATTCTTGAAACTTTCTGGCATAGAAAATGGGCCAAACTGCTGAAACCTAGGGTTGCAGTTATGGCTCTGTATCTCTCAAATCACGATAGATGTGTACAAAATGAAAGAGTCTTTTGTGCATATGGTTATTTTGAGAAAAAACCTCTTTTAGTTCCCTAATACACATTCTCATTTTCCCCAAATTTGCATTTAACAAACATGCATCAAAATAGGAAAATATGAAATCCAAAAATTAGGACTCGGAGATGGATTTGATTCTCCCAATATGTGACACTTGTAGGAAAACTGAGAGAGGATAATTATATATGATGTGTTAGGCAGAAAATCCTCCAACCATTTCTCAAAATGATACTCCAGTCGCTCATAATCCTCATTTGAAAATGATGACTAATCACAGTAAAAAACGCAACATTTCTGAAAATAAACCTCATCTTTCATAAGACTTTTGACTTCCTTACTGACCTCAACATGAAATTCTAAATAGACCACTGGACATCTTAGGATTTGTAGATTTCGATCGACTATCCAAATGTGAAAAACAGCCTCTCCATGAGTGAGAAAATTGTGTTTTTCTAAAGCAATTTTGCATATGACTGGAGTCCCGATTTCGGGTTTTTGGGATTCAGGGAAATGAAGCAGTGTTATTAAAATCTCCACGTCGGCCAAATACTCGATGGACAAATCCCTGAAATAGAATTTGGATTTTACATTGCACTCTTTTGGGCCTTCGGGTTTCAGGTATCATGTCCTCAGGAGTTATGACATGCAAGGAATCCCGAATCGTGAAATCTCGATGGGATTAATTATATGATAATCATTTGTTTTAATCTCTTAATTAATTATGATAACAATTAATATTTAACCTTTTGTGGATTTAAGTGTCGGGACTTCGATAATACTTGACGTGAGAAATACTGAATCAAAAAATTGCGAGGAGATTTATTAATGTTAATCTCTCTTAATCTTTATTTGACCTGGCTTATCCTTTAATACTTTAGTGAATTCGGGGATCGAGGCTGTAGTTATTAAAATATCTACATCGGCCAAATCCCTGGTGGAAAAAAAAAACCTGTACTTGTGAGATTTTTCTCCATGTGGCTTAATGCTCAGTGTATGCGATCATTCCACTACTAATGCTTCCATTCATTCTCCTTGTGACTCAATTCTCAAACATATGGTACATTTCTTTGATTCTCACGTGAACCCTGTCTTTAGATATTTTGTGAGTTCTCTTGTGATTGTTATACTATTGTGGAATTTGGGGTTGATTTCGGCGTTATTTGACTGTCGATGAAAGGTAGAGAACATTCAGTGATGCGCGTGACAGAAAAATGGTTGTTTTCTCACATCTACACTTTCGGTAGTTAAACACTATAAATTTTTCTCTCCTAAGTGATCGAAAGCCAAAATTTCAATATTTGTTACAAAAGAGGCTCCATATAGGGATGGTGCTTTCCTGCAAAGCGCCAAGAACAATAGACCACGTTCCTTCATCCATTAGGCGACCTGAAATCATCCTTATCAAACTTTGAACTCTGTCTCTTTACTTGCACCTTTTTGAAACCAAAAACCACTTATGCATTCATTTGGGCTATGGAGTCGTAATGCTTTAAAACAAAACCATACTGGATTCCAAAATAAACTGGAAAAATACTGAAAACCACTGTTGTACTCTAGTGCTCAAAGTCAATATTATTTATATACATCACCTAATCTAACATATATCACTTCTTTTTTCAAGTATAGGAAAACTTACAAATCAACCAAATGAGTATCCGACAAACAAACTTAATTATACTTCCATCTTTGAGAAAAAGGATGACAGGAGCAACTGGAAATTTCAAAACATGCCCTGGGAGAAGGTACTTACATTTTTGAAATTTAGACTTCAAGAAGTCGGAAATAAAAATTTCAGTCCCCCATTTTGACTCCATATTGTAAGGTCTCTGTCCCCATAGAGCCTTATAAAACACAAGCTAAATAAAGAATAAAGAAATTATATCATATAAAATTTAATCATCAACTTAGAATCGTAATTTATTTAGCATAAATTTTGTTTATGAATAGCATGAAAATAAACTTACGTATCCATCACATAACACAACATAATCACTAAAATACATACCTCTGTCTGATGCTAATTCTCCAATTCTCTGGTTGTCCTCTCTGCTGCTCTGCCCAAAACTAAATCTTCCTCCCTACCAGCTAGGAATAGAGCCTGTCTGTCTCCCTAGCTCCAGGATTGCATGAGGATTCCTGGCCCCCGAGCCCAAAACTCCCAGCAACCTGGTGCACCCCTGTAATAGTCCCTCGAAACTCCCAAACCAGAACAATATCACAAACAACAAAATACAGTCCTTCTCCCCCAATAATGCGTCCTCTCCCAAAATTTCATCCTCCTCTCTCGAAGGGCTCTGCCCCCTCATATCCTTCCCCATTCATTGCCTCCTCCTTCATTTAATGCCACCCACCTTATCCCTCCATTCAATACCCTATCCCCTATCATACGTAAAGTTTTATAATAAATAAATTAAGGTTATTAAGCCTTTAATCCTTTACCCAAACCTTAAATGTGTTAATTAATCAATTAATAATTAATTAATATTATTAATAAATAATCATTATTTAACTAATACACACTAGGACGGTTATTTATTTAATTAACTATACTTTATAAACCCTATGCAACTATTTAACTAGGGTTGTTACATACACCCACCCTTCAGGAAACTTTGTCCCGAAGTTAAGGTATTTTATGATACAAGGGAAAAGAAACATGGTTCACACATTCATAACAAATAACCTTCATTATTAGTAAGTAAGCCAGGAAAATCATACATGCTAATGTACATGTGCAAGAAATGCATGTGTGGCTAGTACATACAAGTCTCGTTCATGTACTAATATCAATAATTATCATTTCTATAGTAATTTCCATATGCATCCAATCCATTCAACAAGACTATTCATTTTATAAAAGAAAATAAGCCAGTCAAATGCTTGCGAAATCCTTTAACTATAATTATCTAGTTCAACAATGTTATTTAGACAATTGTAGTTTAGTTACATGATTATGAATATTCATATATATACACATTTTCTTTTCATAAGGGAAACAATAAGTTCCAACATAAGACAAATCTCCATACACTCTCAACTATTTCTACTCATCCTTCCTCCCTAACTTACTTCCATCTTAATTTATATCCTTCCTCTGCTGGACTATCTTGGAGCGTCAACTATATTGACCTAACTCCAAATAGATCCTGCAAGCGGAAGTGTCACTATCTTGACCAAGCTTCCCCAGTAGGCAACTGACAGTCATCATCACACGTCTAGGGGAGCATGAGATAACATCGTCCTCCCATGACTTCAAGTTTCAGAGGATACACGGTGGGAAATTCCTCCACCCCTCCTAACAAGATTAGGTTCAACACCCTACAATGGAATATACAGTGGCATCGTGTTGCTGGGAGTTTTGTCATCGTCTATTCAGTTTTGGGTAGTCTCACCACCTAAAATCCTGCACTAGTCCCCATATCATAGCAATGCATCCAAACCAATATAATTTCACATACAAAGATTCATACCATAATGTTTCTCCACTAGTGGTCATGACATCTGCTTTCATCATCATTATCCCTTGGCTATTTCATAGCCCATAACTTGTAGATTAGTTTGTAACACAAACTCATACATTTCTATGCATTATCATCATGTAATTACATACAACCATAATTTCAATTCGATATTCGTGTACCAACAACTTAACATCAAAGTTTTCAAGTTAGAAATAGATCTCATAATATCCCATAATTCAATTTCGACACCCATTCATAAAATTATCATTTACAAAATAGATTGCATCATATCCAACATCATTCTAATAGCATTCAAATCTTCATAGTATTCTCATTCACACAATATGTCGCATCATATCCATCATTATCCATAACAATTAGACATTCCGAGAATTTACATTCACATAGTAGATCACATCATATCCATCATCATCAATAATATTTAAACATTCATAAAATTTACATTCTCACAATATATCGCATCATATCCATCATTATCGAAATATATTTAAACATTCATAAAATTTATACGTCTAAAAGTTCAAGTGTATCATTTAATAGTTTCACTTGTGAATAGAAAATAAAAGTGTGTAGGCCTCAGGTAATCCTGGTTGTCTAAGTCAAAAGGTGGTGTTACATACACCCCACCTTCGAGAAACATATTCTTGAGGTGGTAAAAAAAGTGAGGGATAGTCTCGTCATAGTGTCTCAGCGTCTTCCCAAGTAGCAGATCATGGACTATACTTGTCCCATTGGACCTTAACTTGGTCTACCAGACGGTTCCTGAGATGTCGGACTCTATGGTCCAATATGCGTAATGGTTCTACCGTGATATTTTCCATGTCTGATACCTGCAGTTCCTTCCAATTTATTTTATGTGATTCATCAACAACATAATGATGTAAAACAGATACATGAAAAACATTATGAGTTTTATGTAGTTGGTGTGGCAGTATGAGATGATAGGCAATGGGTCCAATTTTCTCTTGGATTATGAACGGTCCTATAAATCGAGGTGACAACTTTGTCCCCTTCCCAAACCGAATGGTACTCTTATTAGGCCTGATACAAATGAAAACCTAGTCTCCCACTTTATAACTTTGATCGGTCCTGTGTGCATCCGCATAACTTTTCTGCCTATCATGTGTTTCCCTTAGTCTCTTCCTAATCTGAATCACCTTTTCCTCCATCTCTTGAATAAATTATGGCCCAACTGTTACTCGGTCTTCTAATCTATCCCAACTCAATGACGTTCTGCATGGCCTTCCATATAGAGCTTCGTAGGGTGCCATTCCGATGGAGCTATGAAAACTGTTATTGTAGGCAAACTCTACCAAAGGTAGGTACTTCTCCCAATGGGTTTGATTATTCATGATGTACATCCTAAGCATGTCTTCCATGAATTGATTTACTCTCTCAGTTTTCCCATTTGTTTCAAGATGATAAGTTGTGCTTAAGTTCAAATGGGTCCCCAATGCTGACTGCAAACTTGTCCAAAACCTGGAAGTGAATCTGGAGTCCCTATCTAAAATGAGCTTCTTAGTTATCCCATGCAAATGGATAATATCACTTACAAACACACATGCCATATCAATGACATCGTAAGTGTCTCTAACCAGAATAAAGTGAGCACTCTTGGTTAACTTATCAGATATCACAAGAATGGCATTGTGTCTATGAGATGTGAGCGACAACCCCACAACAAAATCCATAGAAATGGATGACTTCCCACTTGGACATAGGAACATCATGTGGTTGTAGGAGGCTTGCCAGGTGGTGGTGGTTGTCTTTCACTTGTTGACACTCTAGGAATTTGGCGACGAAATGAACTACATTGCGCTTCATGCCTACCCAAAAGAAAAGATTCCTCATGTCTGTGTACATCTTCTTCACACCCAGATTCACACAATAAAGTGATTTATGGGCTTCCTTCAGTATAATGCTTCAAATATCCCCATCTTCAGGGATGTACATCCTTCCCCGATATCTCAATAGTATGTATGCTTCCAGACTATATCCTTCATACTTTGGATCTAATTTCCTCCCACTATGGAGGTTTGAAATAACCTCTAAATACCAATTGTCTCCTTGGAGTTACGTCAACAGACGTTCCCTTAGATTGACCTTTAAGGGTACTAAGGAGAAGACACATGGTCTCCTACTCAAGGAATCTACGACCACATTTTCCTTTCCCTTGATGTATGAAATACCAAAATCGTACTCACTCATAAACTCACTCCATCGCCTTTGCCTGGCATTCAGATCCCTTTGAGTGAAGAGATGTTTTAAACTTTGATGGTCCATTTTGAGCTGAAAGTTTCACCCCACAAGATAGTGCCTCCAAAGTTTCAGAGCTAGCATTACAACTGCCAATTCTAAATCACGAGTTGCGTATAGCTCTTCGTGTTTCTTCAACTTCCTTGACGCATAAGCTATCACTCCATCCTACATTAGCATGGCCCCCAACCCTTGCTTCGAGGTGTCCATGCATATTGTGAATTCCTTTTCCATATCTGACACTTGTAGAATTGGCACACTAGTTAGTAACCTCTTAAGCTCAATGAATGCACTATCACATTCTTCTGTCCATTCATACCTGACCCCCTTGTGCTATAAACTGGTGATGGGTTTCACTATTTTTGAGAATCCTTCCACAAATCTCTGATAATAACCGACTAGCCCCATGAAGCTTCTAACCTCATGGGCATTTTTCGGCACTGGCCACTCCATAATGGCCTTTACCTTTTTTGGGTCTATAAAGATTCCTTCACCGGAAATGATTTGACCTAAATAATGGATCTCTCTCTAGAAGAAGGAACACTTTGACAACTTCCCATACAATTTGTTCTCTCTAAGGTAGGACAACACCACTCGTAAGTGTTCCTCATGTTCTCTTTCTCTTTTGGATTAGATGAGGATGTCATCTAGAAATACTTGTACAAAACGGTCTAAGTACTTCTAGAGTACATCGTTCATGAGGCTCATGAATACTGTCGGTGCATTGGTCAATCCGAAAGGTACTATGACGAACTCGTAATGTCCAAACTAGGTTCGAAAGGCATTTTTAGGAATATCGCCTTCCTCAATCCTTAACTGGTGATACTGTGATCGCAAATCGATCTTTGAGAATACTGTTTCTCCTTTCATCTGATCGAAGAGGTCATCTATTAATGACATTGGGTACCTATTTTTCACTGTAGCACGGTTCAAGTCCCTGTAATCTATACACAATCATAAGGAATCATCCTTCTTCTTTACAAAAATTACTGGTGCACCCCAAGGTGAGACACTGGGCCTTATTATCCCTAAGTCCAGTAACTCTTTCAACTGCATTTGCAACTCACAAAGTTCCAGCGCTATCATCCGGTACTGAGTCTTGGAAATTGGTTCTGCAGTAGGTTTTAGCTCAATAGTAAAATCAATCTCCCTCTCAGGAGGTAACCTTGGTAACTCGTTCAAAAAAACATCCTTAAATTATGACAATACTGGGTACTGATCTAATGAGTGTCCCTTCCTTTCGCTCACTACTTCCACTACATATAGTTGACACCCTTTCCTCAAGCATTTCTTAACCTTCGTAGTTGAGATAAAGCATAATGACACTTTTCTCCGTACACCCTGGATCTCTACTGGTCTTCCTTCATCATCGACACAAAGCACCCTTTTTGTGAAACAATCTACCAAAGCTTGATGAGATTCTAACCAATTCATTCCAATGATTAGTTCATACGCCCCAAGAGAAGTGACATATACCTTCAATATGGTAGTACACACTCCTAGGTCTACTATACAATTGTCGACACTAGGTCCTACCGCTTGTTTTTCCCCCGAAGCCATCTTGACTTGTTTAAAGTCATCGTGCTTGTAGACTGCCAACCCACTCTTTTCTAATGCAGATGGTGAAATGAAACTATCTATATCACCATAATCAAATAAAATATTAACATTGATATGATTTAATGTACCTGATGACTCCACCACCATGCATTGATGTTCTGCCTAGCGATTATTAACCACTACATAAATCTAGTGGCTTCTACTGGCTCTTCCCATCAGGGCCTTTCCTTCTCTATGCATGAATCCTGATTGTAACTCTAGGTAGTCACGATGGTGATGGGGTCCTCCGTACCCCCAATAGGTAACACAGGATTGAACCTGCGCACTGTTATGCGACTGTCTCTGAAATGAGATCCTTCCCCTGGAACCCCTGCCCCTACTAGTTGCTCCCTGAGATGGCCATGGACCTGCTTGTGTCGTTGGTGATGAACGAGATGTTGCACTTGCTGCCATTGAAATCCCTACAGCTATTGTCCTTGGTGTGACTTTGTTACCATATAGAGGTGGCCTTGAGCCCCCTCCCTTGGGAAATGTCCTAGGGGCCTTCTCCACGAATCCAGGATGATGCATAAAGGTCGATCTTGTACCTCCAGTTAAGTTCATGTGTTCCTCCACATAACGCGCATTTTCCATAGCTTCTGCTACTGAAGACAGTTTCCATATCCACACCATAGCCCTTATCTTAGGGTTTATCCCATAGATGAAGCATTTTGCCTATCATTGGTCATTATCAATGTATGAAACATATTTGAGCAATTCCATAAACCTGATCTCATATTCTTCTATGGTTATGTTTCCCTATACTAGAGCATGAAACGCTCCTACCTGTTGTTCCTCATAGTAAGCTGGTAGATATTTCCTTCGGAACCTCTCCTCGAAAAGTTCCCAAGATATGGTGTCCAAGGTAAGATGCAGTTTCCTTTCGAGGTTGCCCCACCAGTTCAAGGCACTATCTCTCAACTGAAAAATCACTATCTTCTCCTTTGAGGTGTACGCATAGTCCCTTAAGGAAAAACACCTTGTCATGTCTTCCAAACATGCTTCTGCACGTTCACTGGCGTGACCCTCGACAAACTCTGAAAGTTTGATCTTCTGCAGTTCTCTAGTGATGTCTTTGGGTGGAGGTCATCCCCTTGAATCCCTTGATGCTTCTGGATTACCCATTCCAGATGGTGGGGGATCCACTTCGATCCCTGTTGGTTATCGCCCCTTTCAAGTCTCATTTATGGCCTCCAAAGAGCGCAATATGAGAGCTTGTTCAGGCGATGGTGGTGGCAGTGCTGGCGGTCCCTATGAGGATGCCCCTCTACCTCGATTTCCTTGAGTCCTAACCATCCTATATGATTTAACCTGCATCAACCAAATTTGTCAGGGTGAGTTCAAGGGTGTTTCACATTTGCACAACTTAAACTAGAAAACAGGGTTAGGCGTAAGTTGTTTTTTTATTTGTCTGTAAATAGATGTTACCTTCTTCAGGGGAGGTGGCTAGGTTAGGGATAAAGCATCTAAGCTTGATTTCTTCGCCTAAGAAAACTATTGACCCTCTCCCTGGTAGTTACGCTAGCACTGTACCACACTCACCACAGTGCATCATATCCCTTATATGGTGCTTTATATTATACCCCTATTCTACCCTGACTATTTCTCATAACCTGCATCAAAGTCCTGCTACTCTACAAGAACTTTTAACCTGTAAATTATAAAGTTACACTATTACATTCATTAATCAAGGGGATATATATATGATTAATAATCATAGGTTTCAAACCCATTATTGACATTAAAATTTTATAATGTTAATACGTTGTGCACAAAATGCTCCCTTACGGGCTTGGTGCTTGGCTTTGACTGGTGGAATGGAATGAAGGGACTTGGCTCTTAGCTCAATGGTTAAGGGCATGGAACTCAGTGTTTGGTTAATCTGGATAATTGGAGATTATACTTCGGGATAATATTTTATGACTATTAATTTATTTATGTATGAATTTATTTTGTAAAAGCAATATGTGTGGTGTGTTTGGTGTTTGGTCATTTCTTAAGGCATGGGCTTGGTGGGTGGTCATGGGTTCAAAACCCATGGACCCCAAAACATTTCATTTTTTATAGCTTTATTTATTTATATATATATACTTTTTATATTATTACTATTATATCCCTTTTTTTTTAAGTAACATTTTTTTTTATCGAATTTAAATTAATTAATTTAAATTTAAAATCCCTAAATTAAAATAAAATCCAGTTCATTTAATTTACTTAAACTTACTTTGTCAGAATTGTTTATTATATCTTTTTTGAATAATTGAAATTAAAAAAAAAATTAATGATATCTAAAGGAAATAAATAAATAAATAAAAACTTACCTCGTAGGTAATAACCTAGACCTCACATGTGATCCACGTGTTACCCCCTTGCTTCCTCCAGTGCCTTCCATACCTAAACCTAATCCTACACTCATTCTCATAACGCTCCTCTCTTTTTCCACCTATCTCACTCTGCAAGTGCGGCCAGGGTTGCGGTAATGGTTGGAGGCTCCTCTCTCGTGGCTTGGCAAAGGCCTGTGGGCTGCAACTATGCCGTCACGAGCTCCTCCTCCATGTGAATTGATGTGTGACTTGTCTTGCATTGCAGGTTCTTGGTTGATGCGTGACTCTTAGGTAATCGGTCTCATCTGACTTGTGTTTTTTTTTGTTACGTGGCTTGCTTGATGTGAAGTGCACGTAGACCACTGGTGGATTGGCGCTTGTCCATTCCCGTTGGTTTGTTTGTTGTGGCTCTGCCTATGGCTATGTGCCTAATGTAGCACTCTTATGAACTCATGGGTTCCTTCTTTATGACCTGGTTCTCGGTCTCGACTTTGGTGATTTGTGTTGTGTTAGGTTCTTAGATTGAGCTCACAAACTTGGTTTGGTGCTTGTGCGTTTTCTTGTGATGGGGATGGCACTTGTGAGTTTTCTTGGTTCTTGTGGGCTCCTCCCCGTGGCTTGGAGAATGGTCTACGGGCTGGTTCATGCACCTCCTCCCCGTGGCTTGGTGCATGGATCCGATGCTTGCACCTGTGGGTTTTTTTTTGTTTATTAATAAAAAACAATTGTGTGTGCAGCGCGCGGCTCCTCTATCGTGGCTTTGTGCTTGTGCTAGGTTGTGTATGACCGGAGGGCTCTTTCCTCAACTTGGATTGGGGTATGGTCACAAAGCGTTGGCTTGGCAATAATATTGGTGTTTGGTTGTTTCCCAATGCGTTGGGGCTTGACAAGGTAACGCGTTCGGTGCATTGGCATTTGGTTGTTTCCCAAAGCATTGGCTTGGTCAGGTAACTGGTAGTTTATCAATAGAATATCTAAAGATGTCAGTTCATCTCTCTGCCTCTTACTTGACCTTAGCTCCCTGTCAAGCCTCATCTTTAACCTTAAGTTGACGAATTGGCTCTTTCTCCTCTTTAAAGTTTTGAATTGGATTGATTTTGAATATTTGTATAGCTATAGGATTGTTCAAGAGTCATGGGACTATCGTTGCTATTTTCTTAGTGTATGCGCTTAGCTAATGGAAACCATATATTTTTAGTGTATGTGCTGGCTATTTTTAGGTTATAGTTTGTGGCACGATGTGAATTAGAGGCTGTGACCCATGGCTACCATGGCCGAGCTTACCAACTCCCAAGATTGAGACATGACCCATGAATGTATGGGGGGATTTTGACACGGCCAAGGTTTGGAAGGGTGTGGCCAATGGTAATAATGATACATGCTCCCTTCGCTGCCCACAGTTAGGGTTTGTAGGTTTCTTTTTATTTATTTATTTTTATACCATTTTAAAATAGTTTTTATTTTCACTGGTATATATTATAATACCCAATTTATTTAGCAAAGCAAGTAATAATAATATTTTTTTTAAGATCTGTAT